>PVJI01002726.1:0-139043 GCA_004026765.1 Micronycteris hirsuta | reverse complement strand
GCCTATAACAACATATGGAAAACCTTAAGGACCCAATAAATATTTGTTAATGAATAAATGGAGTGCAAAGAATGAGAATAAGAAAGATTTGAGTGGTATGAACACTAGTTAATGTCCTTCACGAGCCGCATAACCTTAGCTGAGTTACCACCACTCTGCCTCTCAGCTGCCTTCCACATAAAATCTGACCGAAGCCACGCGCTATGAAGAATGATCTAGAGAAGGAAGAGTCCCATTTATCAGCCAGATGGGTGCAGCTGAGCAAGATAATCAGGAGCTGATGCAACAAGACTGCCATCTAACCAGTATCTCCAATGCTGCTGTGAAGATTCAGTAATGGATGCAAAGGGTCAAACAAAATAGGTTCTCAATGAATCTTAAAGGAGAACGAGAGCTGACTGTCCTTCTAACCACTGCCTTTGAAGGTAAAATGTTAAATGGACTTATATACTATATGTTACATGCATTCCACATATATTCCATACATATTACACACACACACAAAGTTGGACAACTAAGTCCCAGACAGGGGGAAATAATTCTGTCAAAGCACCTATGGTCACCTGATTTTTCTTGCTATTCTCCACACTAATTCTCACTTAAAATAAGACTCCCTGCTTGCATGTCTGGATTTCACAGAGAAGTTAGTTCTGCTATCTTGCACAAAGCGTTTTGTGATAATTGGTAATAAGGCTGGCATTATAAATAGGGAGTAATAGCTGTCTGATCTTGCTGCCTAATATTATAGCTTTTTGGTGTTCATTCTATTACATGGAGCAATGTGCTCTCTCTCTCTCTCGCTCTCTCATAAAGAGGCACAACATTTTTATTATAAGCAAACAAAACCATCTTTGCAATGTTTTTTTTTTTCTCTCTAAGGTCTCTAAGTTCTCTTTCATTTTCTCGCAACCAAAACAAATAAACAATGGAAAAAAAACGTAAGAGGTACATATTGCCCCATTTGTCAGTTGAAAAAATGGGAAAGGAGCAAAAAGATGAAGACTTACCTTAAAACAATCAAAAACAATAAGAGATTTGGAGTAAAGATGTGACTTCCTGTATTCCCAACTCAAAAGTCCATGTTTTTAAACCACTCTGCTTTATTAGAAACGTTTGCTTGTCAGGTAAAATCAAGGGCGAAAGCAAACACAAGTGGCAGAAAGATTTGGCTGAAATGACTTGGTGGAAATGACCCAAGTGTCCCCAGGTGTACTCCAGGACCACAGGGAACCGGACAGCACAGAAGGCATCGGAGCATGCTGATGTCTCCAAACTGTTCCGTCCCGACCTCCAACCTGTAACCCTGCTTGACTCTGGCACCTTCTCTCCCTAGTCATTTCCTATGCCCTGCTGTTTCTAACCTTAATTCATCTTCAGGCTTCATCTTGGTGTTGGAAAAAGTTTCATCGCCCTTGCACAACTTCATTCTCACCCTGTGGATCCTGCTTCCAGCCTGCTAGGGTACTATTCATGTATAGTGTGGATCAGGCGGGGGAGGGGTTTTATTCATGACAGCTAACAGACAAAAATTCAGAGTTATCTGTTAAGATACCTCTGAGTTACGTACTTAATACTGTGTCCCAGAGCACCCCACAAAATTAAGCATCATTTACATTGTCATGTTGGCTAGTTTGAGAATGAACCCTCTTTCGATTACCTTTGCTTCCTTTTGTCATTTCCCACTGCTCCTTCAGTGTTTCCTGGAATTACCTCCCAAATATACTACTTCCACTTGATTTTCTGTGTCTGAGTAGTTGGCTACTCAGGGAACCCAAACCAGGTTTTAAAGTTTTGTTGGTTTTTTTTTTTTTTTGCATCATCCTCCCCCTACACACACATACTCTATCAAGGTCACACAATTCAACTTCAGGATTAACTCTTAAAAGTCTCACTTCATCTTCATATCCCCTCCCCTCCTCAGGAGTAGATTCTCATATCCTCTCTCTCCCAGGTTAACTTAATAGAGTCCGTGATGTCAGCTGTCTGCATAAAGCTTTTAACTCCCGGCTGCCTAGAAAGTGCACCCTAATTCCACCTGGCCTAAGGCGTTCATCGTTGATAATCTGGCCCTAAACCAACTGCCACACATCCCCTCCTGTCATATGGCAGACCTACTATGCCTTGTACATGCTGGTGACTTTCAGGACTTGATGTCATATTCTCTCTAAAGACGATTCTATCCATTCTCTGCCTTTCCTGCCGACTTCAAAGATTTCTTCAGAACTGATCTCCAACTTCCTGATATTAGCATAGACAGGCACGTAGTGTTCTATGTACCCACAGCCTTCGGTCCGTGCCCTAGTGCATCATGAGGCCATTTACAAGCTTCCAAACTTATCTGGTTCCCTAGATTGTCATCTCTTCTTGGGCAGTGACCATTTCCTATTGATTTGGACTCTTGCATTGGTAGCTTCTCAGCACAGAGGTAATGATCAATCAAGGCATAATGGGCAGCAGGACACTTTTACTTTCCTAATATTTTCATATCTAAAAATTTCTCAATACGGAACCCTGTATCAGTAATACACACACACATATGTGTGTATATAAATAGTGAATACACACATACACATGTATGTATATATATAGTGAACACACACACACACACACCACCCCCCCAGTGCGGTTCAGTTGGTTGGAGTGCTGTGCCATAACCAAAGGGCTGCGGGTTTGATTCCTGGTCAGAGCACATACCTAGGTTGCCAATTTGGTCTCCTGTCCAGATGCCTATGATCCCCAGGTGGGGAACATCCAAAAGGCAACCAACTGATGTTCCTCTCTTGCATCAGTTTCTCTCTATCCCTCCCTCTCTCTCTAAAAAGCAATGAAAACACATCCTCCAGGGAGGCTAAAATATATCTATATATCTATATATATATGTCTATATATATTTGAAAGATCCACCCTCCTAGAAAGACCCTTAGAGAAAGTGGGATACAGCTAAAAGCAGCTTAACCTACTTCACAATTTTGCCTCTGGCCAGCCCTGGCTCGAATTTCTACCGAATGGGAAAGAATTTGACTTAAATCAATATGAAATCAGGATATAAATCTGTACTCTTTATGTTTAACTAAATCTTTATTGGTTAACATATTAGCAACCAATGTTGAGCTGTAAAAAGCTACTTCATGGAAAAAAAATAAGACATTTAGTATAAAGAAGATAGTGTGAGCACCAAATGCTACAGGATCACGGAAACTAATGGCATCAAAATAAGCAATCGGATGAAGGAGACTTGTCAGAAAAGGTGGTGGTTATCTAATTACAAAATTGCAAAGCCTATTAAGCTATTTGTACATGTGAGATTGGTATAAAATGCCATGCAAAGTTCAAAAGAATGTAATATCTTTGTGTAACATATCTGGTAGGACTGAAATGTGGAATTATGGAGAATAAAAAGGCCCTTCGGAAAGTTTCAATTCACACCAAGTCAAACCTGGCCCAACTGTTGAAAGTTCAAAGCTGATAGACAAACCTTTAGTCATAGCTTTAATTAATGCCATGGACCTCTGTGGAGTGAAAATTCTGCCACCTAATTAAGATGAGTCTCTATTCAATTTTTTTTCTAGACAGCCGAGATTCAGATTTTAGAAGCTAATTCTGAAGATTTCCTGACCTTTGGCAATATAGTCATTCAGTTTGAAACTCAGAGCTCTGAGATGAGCTGAAAAGATGACGGAACTCTGAGGTTACCTGCAAAGCGGGCTGATTGCCCAATAGAGTTTGCTTCAGACGGTCCCACTTCATGAAGAAGGTCTCTGTGCACCAGACCTTCGGGGCCAGATAACTCCTCAATCATACCACTCCAAGCACCCTTGTGTACTAATAACACTAGGAACAGAACAATTGCCTGCATGTTTAACTCTTTGCTCACAGACAGCTCTATAAATACTTGTTTCCCCAAAATTAGCAGTATAAGTATATATTCTGTCTTGCGTGGCTGTCCCTTCACCGTCTGCACAGCGGACATTTAATGATTGAGTACTATATTCCAAATCCTGGGAGAGAAACGTGAATAGCTACGCTTCCTGATATCTAGTGGTTTCACTGCAATAGAGGAGAGGACTACGCATGTGCTAAGGGTGATAATAAAGTATATACACATGCCGTGTGAGTACACAGGCCATCCTGAGTCACATGTGACTACGAATACCTGAAAATGATTCGAAGAGAATGTTACAATTAAACCTAGCTTTAGATAGAAGTTTACAGTTGGAAAAGGAGAGTGGGGTAGGCATGCGCAAGGGTGATAAATTGCTTAGGATTTTTTAAAAAATGGCTGGTCATTTTCCTAAAGCTGCGAGAAAGGCGTTAGGGGCTAGAATGAGAAGAATCTGCCACAACAAGACAAGCAGTAAAGATTAGGCAATGGCGAGGAGTTACAAAAAATGAGGAACACTTGATTATATCTGTATAAATTTAGAGAAGGTAATTCAATGCTGGAATGAGGAAATGGGAGGAGTTGGAAGGAATACAAAATAAGACTAGTAATTTAGAAGGACATTGTAATACTTCAGTGAGTGAAAAGGAAAGCTTAAAAAGTTCCAATTACACCTAGAAGAAAAGGAAGAGGAACTGTTTGGGAGAATTACAAAGTGGGATGAATCTGATCATACTCATTGAATGTAGAAAAAAACATAAATATATTTTGGAGTACTGAAACCAGTTACTCTAAAATATAGTGACCCTGGGTCCACAAAACGGGGGAGGGCCTTTTAATTTTTTTATCTCACTTAACTCTTCATTTTTCATCACTACGAGCTGTTTTCTCTTCATTTATGGATTAAAAATAACTTGAAAAAAATGTGTCCACCGATGCCAGGATTAAAGTTCAGGTTTTTCTGAGCCTGAATATTTCTCTCAAGCCACCATACTGCCTTATGATTTTAAAATAGGTTAATTTAAAAATCGACATGTGATAATTTTGCCATTGGGTATGGAGTACTCAAGATAATTAAATTAGCATAGTGTTTCTCTGTACATCCAAACACTCACTTCACTTGTCAGGCAGAGAATGCAGAGTTTTTAATAGAGCACCACATTTCACATGGAAAAGTTGGCTCCTTCACTCAAGCAACCTAGTAATTATCTCCAAATCTCTCCCAAATCCCTGAGCCTAGATATTTCTTTTAGGTATTAAGAAAATAACCTGGTCTCTTTTTACTTTGTTTTTGACACTATTCAGTGAGATGGGAAGCAATGTCATATAAATCTGCAGAAAATTAAAAAGCTTTGAAATCAAGCTTTCCAATCTCATACTCAAAAAATACACACAGCATTTGTGATATAAAGTATAATAAACACTTGCAATAAATGTGTATAGATGAGAAATACATAATTGCAAAAGTGGTTTGATAGAAATAGTTTTTAAAGAGAAGGATAAGTTTCTGCATTTTTTAAAGAAAATTACTATTTTTAAGATTCCCCTCCCCCATGTCACACAAATATTTCCAAGTAGAGAATCAGCCATCTTAGGCAATATTATTATTATCTTTTCAATATAATCCACAACACAAGATATTCTAATTTTATCTATTTAAATTAAAAAGAGAAGCAGAGGGAAGGGGTAAAGGGCTGGTAAAAAAGGTGAAGGGATAAAAGCAAACAAACCTACCTCAGAGACAGACAATGTATGGAGATTACCAGAGGGACACGGGTGGGGGTGGGGGGAGGAGGAAGAGGGTGAAAGGGGGGAGGAGGCTGTAAATGGTGATGGAAGGAGACCTGCTCAGAGTGGTAAACACACAATACAATATACAGATGATGTATTAGAGAATCGTACACCTGAATCCTACGTAATTTCATTAACCAATGTCACCCCAATAAATTCAGTTAAAATAAAATAAAAAGTTTTAAAAAAGATAACCAGAGAATGCCGTAACTAAATTCATCTACTGTCTCCAGTCAGTCCCTATTTGCCATCCCATGAACTGTCACTCCAAATTTTGGGTTGATGGTATATTCTGACTGACCAGAGAATATAAGAAGAGGGTCTATATTTTTGGCAAACATTAAAATCTAGGGCATCAGCCATCACACTATTCAATACCCCTATGTGAACATCCTCTGGACAGGTTCTTCTGGGAAGGAATGTGTTACTCTCTCCAGACCAACGCATGAGCTTCATTTTAGTAGCAAATGAAAAGCATTAAGATTGAATCTTTACTTTAGCTGTAAGTGCTATCAGTTTCTAATTACTATTTAATCTGCCATTTTAAATCAATCTCTCTCCCCTCCTTCCTATCTTTGTAATTATTTTCCATTTCAACTCTCCATGTATTAATATAACTATTCAGAGGCCACATGATTTTGGCTCAAATTCTCTCAATTATCAGCTATTAACTCGCAAGGCCCTTTGGGAAGCAAAAGTACTAAGCATTGTTTCAATTTATAATTTATAGAAAGAACGGTAAGCTTTATAAATCTTACCCCGAATTCTATATTTTATTTTACATTTATAATCCAATAGATAACTTGTAAGCCCTTATCTTAAGGATAGGAGACGAAGGTCTGCAGAGTTTAAGACTTAGCCCTTTGTCTTTGAGGTTTTGCTGTGGGTATCGGGCAATCTCTATGTATGGGCTTATTTTTATTTATGTTACATGAAATCTGGTGTGTTTCTTCACTCCGTGTAACCATTCTTATCTTTTTTTTCTGTTATTGCTTCTCCTATATTATCTTTTCACTATATATGAAGTCCTAAAAGAAAATTTAAGATTATGTAGGGGAAGGAAAATAAATTTCTCTGTACTCTTCTAGAGTCTTAGCTGAGATTCCCCTCCTTGTAATAACAGACAGAGGAACAGGAGAAAAACAAACCAAACTTTAATTACACGTATACCTCTTCTATACATTTGAGATACCCAGGAACACTGAACAACTTCCTGAACTGGCCCTTAAATATCAGCCCCAGCTAAAGACAAATGAAAGCCCTGGCTGGTGTAGCTCAGTGGATTGAGCACGGGCTGGGAACCAAGCGGTCCCGGTTCGATTCCCAGTCAGGGCACATGCCTGGGTTGCAGGCCAGGTCCCCATGAGGGCCATGTGAGAGGCAACCATACATTGCTGTTTCTCTCCCTCTCTTTCTCCCTCCCTCCCCCTCTCTCTAAAAATAAATAAATAAAATCTTTAAAAAAAAAAAAGACAAATGAAGACACTGGAAAATGTTACAGGCAGGGAGCCAGAGGTGACTGGAAAAGCACAGTAAGCCCTGGCTAGTATAGCTCAGTGGATTGAGTGTAGGCTGGGAACCAAAGAGCCCTGGTTCGATTCCCAGTCGGTGGGGGGGGGGGCACATGACGGGGTTGCAGGCCAGGTCCCCACTGAGGGCCACGTGAGAGGCAACCATACATTGCTGTTTCTCCCTCTCTTTCTTCCTCCCTTCTCCTCTCTCTAAAAATAAATAAATAAAATCTTTAAAAAACCCCACAGTAAACAAGATTATGCAGATTTAAATCACAGCCTCCCGGCCCTCCCTGTTGGTAAGAGTTTCTAGGATTTAGTCTCCTCCTCCCGTTTGAGAGAGGAAGGCGCCTTACAAATGGAGATTTTTCTAGGAAAGAAACTGTCCCTCACAAAAGCATAACTCATTCTCAGCTTTCAGAGTTACTCCTGTGTCTATTTTTTCTCAAAATTAATCGGTCTGAAATCCCTTAGGCCAAAGAGGCAGGTTTTGGGGGACAACTCCTGCTCCCCTTCTGTTATTTTGTTCTCTCCTCCATTTCCCAATTTCTCTTTTATGTTTCCACATTTTTAATCTCTTTCCTTCTTGTGAGTGATATCTTCAAGTCCAGCAGACAATTCATTCATTCTCTGTATTTATTTTAAATCTAACGCTGAATGCTGCTATTGACCCTCTGCCGTCATCATTTTCGTTGCTAAAAGTTTCTACATCAAAAATCCATTTAATTCTCCACGGAAATCTGTTCTTCCCTCAAGAATTCGGCTTCTCTTTAAACAACTTTTTTTTGAAATATTCAAAGAAAGAAAATCTCTCTGAGGTTGTTGCTTCCTCCCTAAGCGTGGGGCGTGAATTTCCATGGATTGCTGTGGTGGCTCCTGCGTTTGGGTTTCAGAGGGAAACCTTCCTTAGGAATCCATTCATCTGGGCCACCGATGCATTCCCATAGAGTGGTTTACCGTTGTCACTGAACGACTTTCATGTTTTGAATTAAATTTTGCTTCTTATCAACATGAGATTCCCAGCACCACATAGTTAATAGGGATGAAGAATTCAAAACCTCTTATAAAGCAAGTGCAGAGTCTTTTTCCTAAACATCAATATATTTTTTTCCATCCATAGCACCAGTTATTATCTAGTTTCTTTCCACGGTACGGCCAGTGCATGAGTTCTTCAGGTTTTCTTTGTGTGGATAGGGAAGACTTCAGAGGCTTCTGTTCCTATCATACATGAGCCTGAGATCTGCTCTCCTATCTTTGAATAGAAATCAATACACCAGGCCCGAAAGAGTATTTCTCTCCATAACATTTTGACTGTCCAGATTGAATTATCTTCCACCTCTCTTAAAGGATATATATTTTCAATGGGTAAAATTATGACTTATACAGATAAAAACTAAATGTGTTAAATATTTTATTTAACTCATTGCTTAATAAATAAACCTGACTGACAGATGTTACAATAGGCTCAAAGGAGCAATTAAAGAAGAAAGCACGTGTAGAATAAAAAAAATATATTGGCATTGATTTACATAGAAATGCAAAACTATCTTTATCCATAGGGAGAGGGGACTCAATTTAACCTCCACTGAAAGAATATACCTACATATCTACAGACCGGAATTATTATGCATTGATATCCATTTTATACAATTTATAGAATTTTCAAATAGCTCAAAAGCAAAGAAAGTTTAGAATCAGGCAGCATAGAACGGTGTGTTTAATGGACACCTTCACTAATCTTTTCTGTTGCCTTCAAATTTCCTTACATCTTAATTTTAGTTTCTTCTGACTTCTACACCATTAGACACTTGTTTTCTTGCTTGCAAGCTTGAATGAGCAATTTAACAATGCATTTTATCTAGTATAACCATGGGCTTCTTGCAGAAAAATATCTGAAGTCAGCTTAGTCTACCATATTAACTAGACTTGATTATTCCTCATTTTAAACTTTTCATCCGTTTTTGCAGTAAAAGTTTCACTCTGTTCTGCAGACATGTATGTAGACTTGATCTTCTACATCTTCATTGAATTTTTCCTCAGGTCTAACTTTTGGCAGCATTTTTTAGGTTTTTGATCTTGGTGTTTGCTCAGCATATATCTGTGCCTATATTTTTAACCGCTTTCTCCATGCTGATGACCTGGAAATTGGCTCCTCGATCTATCGGCTGCTTCAGGCACTCCTGCCACCTATGCAGTGGGTATCATCTAATGGCGTTCCCCTGGCAGCTCAAATTTGACAAGACCAACACTGAATTCATTGAACATCTTCTACCCGCCCCTCCAGCATAGTTTCCAAAGTTGTTCCTCGTCCTGCACATTCTCTGTATCATATTTTGATATTGTGATACAATTAGTCATTCGAATTAGAATCCTAAAAATCATCCTTAACTCTCTCTCCCCTCTACTTCCAAATCAACTATTCCATCTTAATATCTCTTAAAATCATATTTAATTTTTTTTCCTTAGTGTCATTTCTTGAGGTGATAGTTTTTTATATGTCTGGTTTTTTGGAGGAAATTATACTACTTACCATACTAGCTCTTATTTCTAACCAATGATAATCTATTGTCTACTTTGCTTAACAAAATCTTTTTAAAATATGAATTTGAGCATATCAATATACAAGGCACTCATACAAATCAACAGCAGTAAATAAATAAATAAACTTCAAAATGGGCAAGGACCTGAACAGACATTCTTCCAAAGAAGAGATACAAATAGCCCGTGCTAATATAAAAAGTGCTTGACATTACTAATGTTCAGAGAAATGAAAATCAAAACCACAATGAAATGTCATCTCACTCCATTAGACTATCTATTATCAGAAAGAAAAAAAGATAAATGCTGGCAGGCTGTGGAGAAAAGGGACCCTTTACACACTGTTGGCCAGATACAAACTTGTAAGTTACTATAAAAAAACAGCATGTAGGTTCCTCAAGAAATTGGAGATAGAACTGCCATGCGATGCAGCAATCCTACTACTAGGTATGTAACCACCAGACACAAACATGGTGTTTTGAAGAGATATCTGTACTGTCAAGTTCATGGGAACACTATTCATAAGAGCCAAGGCATAGCAACAACCAGTGTTCATCAACAGAATAGATCGATAAAATAGGAGATAGACATAGATACAGACAATGGAAAAGGATTCAGCCTTAAAGAATAAGAAAATCCTGCCATTTCAAACAACACGGACAACTATGGAGGGCATTCCATTAAATGAAGTCAAGAAAGAAAGATAAGTACAGCAGAGTATCACATAGGTGCCATCTAGATTTTAAAAGTCAAACCCATAGAAACAGAGTAAAAATGTGTTTACAGGGGGAAAGAGAATGGGGGAAATATGAAGAGGCGGGTAAACTATAAAAACTTCCAGATACAAGATGAATAATGTCTGAGGATCTAATGAATACCATGGTGACTACAGTTGAGAACACCGTGTTCTGCAATTGCAGCTCACTAAAAGGGTAGAACTTAAACGTTATCACACACAAAACAATAAATACGTGAGGTGATACAAGCGCTAGCTCGATGAGGGGAATCTATTCACAGTGCTTATACATTGAATTATCACTTTGTACACTTTAAAAATGTTACAAATTGTTGTCAATTAAACCTCAATAAAACTGAACAAGAAAAGAAATACTGAGGCAGCTTCGGGAAAGGCAACAGACCAGAGTCGGGCTGGTGACTCAGCTCCACCAGTCTCTAGCTGCGTGAACTTGGACAAGTGGATAAACTGCTCTAACCTTCATTTCCAAGTTCACTAAATGGGGATAGAAACAGAATGTCTGGTGATACTTGGGTAAAAACCAAGTGAAATTTGGAAGCGTGCTCCCAGAAAATAACAAACAATATGTAAGTAGAGACTATTACTACAAATGTTTAATTTATATAGAAAAGCGAGCTTATAATACATAAACGTGCATTTTTTAACTCATCCATTTTCTGTTTTTATTTACTTCATCCCAGTCATTCTCCTGGCTTATCTCTCCATGTAGCATTCAGTGATAAAGTATATCCACCGTATTTTCCTCAGCGATGTGAAGCTTTGTAGAGGTTTATACCACGTACATCCACATATATAAGTTTTTCAATTGCACGTTTTTTGAAGTTTTACGACAGTAACACTGTGTTATTTACACGGTGCTACTTTTTCACTCAAAACTAACTTACAAACATTTCATAGTCCTCTGAAGTAGGTCTTACACCTTTATCTCATATTTTACCTTCCATTGGCCTTATGAATATATTCCAGATCTAGCACGCATGTTGAGTTTATGATATGCTTGGCAAAATGAATATTTTGTTATTAGAGAAGATGAATAAGGTCTATTCATCTACTGTATAACATGGGGACCATAGCTGATAATATTGTATTATATAATTGACATGTGCTAAAATTCTAGAACTCACGTTCTTACTGCCTCCCCCAAAATGTATTAAAAATTACTAGTGTTTTGCCCTGACAGGTGTGACTCAGTTGGTAGGGCATTGAAAGGTTACCTGTTTGGTTCTGGTCAGGGCATGTGCCTGGGGTACAGGCCTGGTCCCCAGCTGGGGTGTGAGTGAGAGGCAACCAATCAATGTCTCACACATTGATGCTTCTCTTCCTCTTTCTCCCTCCCTTACCCTCTCCCTAAGAATAAATAAAATCTTTTAAAAATTTACAAGTGATTTATGTATTTAACAAACACTAAGAAAAGGTATGTGTCTCTATTCTGTAATGTGCTCTTTATTGTTCTAATAGTACTTCATGTTATAACAGTTCTCTCTCACATCGCATAAAGCTTGTGTTCAGTCAATTCTTTGCCTAAGGCACAGGTGGCAAACACAAGGCCCGCAGGCCAAATCTGGCGCTCCACCTTGTTTTACCAGGCCCGGCACTTTGTTTCTACCCGGCGGCAGCACCGAGCTCCTTGCCCCTTGTTAAGGAGGAGTTAGATTTATACAGTCCTAAAATTACATTCCACCCTTTGAAGGCAACCACGAGGCTGATGTGGCCCTCAGTGAAAATGAGTTTGACACCCCTGGAAGGGTTTCTATCAGTGATCACTAATTGGGTGGATTAATTGGAATCACCTGAAGAAAAGAGTATGCATGAATGCACATATTACATTTACATACCCAAATATCCACAGAATACAATATCAATATTCAAACATTAATTAGCAAGCAATCCAAAATGACGGTTTAGATTAAAAATCACAATCAATCAATAAAAGCACATTCACAAATCAATCAAATGGAATATTTAGTAATAAAGTTAACAAAAGCATGCCAAATTTTCATACTGGAAACTATAAATATGAGAAAAATTAAATAAATTAAAAGTAATGAAGAGATACACAATGTTCATGGAATGAGAGACTTAATAGTAGTAAAAGGCCAACTTCACCTTGGAAATTACAGCATCAAAGCAGTAACAATCAATATCCCAGCAGGATTTTAAAAAGAAATGGAGAATCTCATTCAAAAACTGATAGGAAAGTTCAAAGGACCTGAAATAGTCAAAACAATGTAAATAAAAAGAACAGTGACAAAGGACTATCTTTTCTGATTTGAGGACTTGCTGTAAAGCTACAGTAATCGAAACATTTTCGTGCTGGCACCATGAGAGCAGATGGATCGATGGAACAGAATTTTAAGTCCAGAAGTAGTCTCACACATAAATGTCAAAATAATAATGGGCAAAGGATAGACTTTTTCATAAATGATGTTGAAATAACTGAATATACATATGGTGATAATCTTGATCCCTTTATCAAGTTCTATACAAAAATGAATAGAAAATGGAAATAGATCTAAATGTAAGGGCAAAAGCCATAAAATTTCTTTTAGAAAACACACAGTAGGACATACTTGTAATCTTGAGTTATGTAGCATTTCTTGAATTGGAAACAAAAAGTATAAATCTTAAGAAAAATTCAACTTCATCAAAAGTAAGACTTTTCTTAATGTAAAGACACAAAGAAAAAGTGACAAGGTCAGACACAGACTGGATTACATACGTATTGTACTATGTATTTATTATATATTATACATCACACATCATATATCATATATTATATATGACAGAGGATTTAAATGTAGACTATGTAAAGACCTCTTATGCCCTGGCTGGTGTAGCTCAGTGGATTGAGCGCGGGCTGGGAACCAGAGGGTCCCGGTTCGATTCCCAGCCAGGGCACATGCCTGGGTTGCAGGCCAGGTCCCCAGTGAGGGCCACGTGAGAGGCAACCATACATTGCTGTTTCTCTCCCTCTCTTTCTCCCTCCCTTCCCCTCTCTCTAAAAATAAATAAATAAAATCTTAAAAAAAAAAAAGGCCGTCGTATATATAAAAAAAAAAAAAGACCTCTTACAACTCAATAAGAAGAAAGTAACCGTTTGAAAAATAAAGATGAATAAAAGATTTGAACAGACATTTCACAAATGAATAAAGCTGACAAGCACACAAAACGATGTTCAACACGTTTCGTTATGAGGGAATGCGACTTAAATAAAAAAATGAAATATCAACATAGACCGACGTGAGTAAATAGGATTAAGACTCACAATACGGACGTGAGGACACAGAACTAGTGCCTTCATTATAGTGCTTGGAGGCATTCAAAATGACAACATCAACTTAGGAAATTAGTTTCTTTTCATCCTTCCCCATTCCCACTATGAAAGGCAATAATTACCAGCCTAAGAATCTACTCTAGAGAATAAAATCATATCCACACAAAGACTTGGATGTAAATGTTTACAGCAGCATTATCCATAGTAGCTAGAAAATATAAACAAGCTAATACTCATCAACTAGAGAATGGACAGGTGAAATGTACATGTACACAATGGAATACCACTCAGTAATAAAGATGTACAAACTGTTACTCAATGCAGTAATCTGGCTAAATCTTAAAAATATGATAGGTGAAAGATACAAAAGACTATCTACTGTATGATTCTATTTATATGAAAGTTCTACAAAGACGAAAGCAGAACACAGAAGAAAGTATGTGGCTGACTTAAGGCAAGGGTTGATTGAAAAGTGGCATGAGGCAGTCATCAGGGATGCTGGAAGTCTTCTACATCTTGATTTTGTCAGTGACCATGGCTATTGTCACTGAATAGACCACATCAAACTCTATACTTGTCGTGGTTAAATTTCGATGTAAAAGATACTTTCATAAAGCTTTAAAAATTGCATTCAGTTGTTTGCAATGAATCTAACATTTATATTCATTTGGCACCAAAGTTATATTCATGGTTTTAATCCTGAAGACCTTAGCCTTAGAATTCCCACATTTTCCTGTTGCCTGGTATCTGTGGGGAAAGCTCCTTCTTCTCACTACCCATTAATCACCCCACCCCTGAAAAGTGACACTGCCATGAACCATACTCCCATCTCTACCAACACCGTCTCTGAATTGGGATGAGACATGACATCTTTTTGAGTAGTTGATTTGTTTTATTACGTATGAGCAATGGTCCACCAGGTAACGTACAACAGTCCTTCCAATTCTAATTGTCCAATAAAAACAAGAGTGTTAGAAGAGTCAATCTTGGAAACATTTTTCTTAACAGAAAAATCGCCCCAACTTTGAAACAAGATCCTTCAGAGATAAGGTTTTCTTCCACTTTGATAACCTCATCTCTTTGCTTGCTTTCATTTCTCAGTATTGCATATATACCTGGAAACTGATGATTTTGCTTGCAGCTACAGATGTAAAAAGGGCTGTACTTCTGTACCAGCTTGATCAGCTCATTCTCTGGGTATAAGAAAACAACTACTCTTCCTTTAGAAAGAGGACTGAAATAATTGAAAGCATACCAACAGGAGCAAAGAAAAGCAAAGCTACATTTTAGCAATAGGCAAATAGAACCCTTTGCACCCAAGAGAATGTCTTCAAGTCTACTTACTCAAAGGCAGTCTCACTTGTCAGCTTCAACATGACTTTACAAATCTTAATTTGAAAATCAAACTTTTTCACTCATATTAATACCCACATCAGACAATGAGCTATATAGATATAGATTATATATGTATCTACATCTCACACAAGGAAGGAAAGAAGGAAAGAAGGACCTTAAAAACAAAAGACCTCCTACAGTGGGGTGAAGATGTGTCCCCAAAGAAATTAAGATTGCTTTCATTAACACGATGAAACATTGCTAATTAGCTATATTTTAAGGTAGCAAACAGAGCACATGTCTTACAAACAGCACACATAGGACAATGCACATCTAATCAATGGGTTAAATTAGTTTTCAGGGCCTTCTGTGACCCGCCCTAGCAACTAACTTCTCTGTTTGTGCCTTGTTCTTTATGACCACATTTTTTTTCCTCAACAGCTACTCTCTCTTCCTCTTAAGATCTATAGATCTTTCAAAGCACAAACCAAATGTTACCCTTTCCTATCTGAAAGCTGCCCTATTATTCCAATAGAAAGTAATTACTCTTTCTCTAGAATCATAAGCAATTTATCTAATCTGCTCTTATGGTACTTACTTTTTTCTGATTTATTGAGTTATTAGTATAAATCATTTTAGCAGCTTTGTTTCAACAATCAATCAACATCCATGTATATGGCAAATTTTTATTTTTTTGTGGCAAGAATTTTATGATGTGCTAAAATTCATTCATGATAAAAAGCTCTCAGAAATCTATAGGCAGAAGGGAACTGCTTCAAATTTAGTAATGAATACCTACAAAAATGCTGCAGCTAATGTCATGCTTAAGAGTAACTTGAAGCTTTCTCTGTAAGACCAGGTGCGAGGCAAGAAGATTCCCCTTCATCACTCTTTTTCAACATTATACTGGAAGTTCTGAGTAAAATAATAAGAAGAAAAGGGAAATAAAAGATATTCTTAGTGGGAAGGAATAAAACTCTCTTTGTTTGTAAATGGATGACATGATTGCCTGTGTAGATAATCTGAAAGAACAGACACATATACTACACACACACACACACACACACACACACAAATATTAAAATGTTATTGCAGTTTTGGAAGTAATTCCTAAAACTGGGACATTTGAATGGCTTGGACTAATTTTTATTGGTTAGATTTGCTGTAATAACAAACCACCCCAAAACTTAGCAAGTTAGAACAGCCAGTTATTTAGCTCATGATTCTCTGAGTCGCCATCTTGGCTGCAATCCGCTGGGCAGGTCTTTAGGTTTGGGCTCGATTCGGCTGTGCTAGGTAGCTGTTTGCATTTGTGGTCACTTGGTGGGTTGCCCGAGGGCTGGAACTGGAGGGTGGGCATGACTGGGACCTTCCTCAGTTTGGCCTCGAGTCCACCAGCAGGCTTGCCTTGCCTTGTTTACGTGGCAACCAAAGGATTCCAAGAGCAGCCCGCCCCTACCCCCCATGGAAGCTGTGGGGTCTCTTGAGGGTTGGGCTGGGAATCCTCGAATGATCAGGACATCGCAAGGCCATTCCTATTTAAGGGGTGAGGAGACAGACACCATCTCTCAACTGGAGGAGGTATAGTATTATGGCCATTTTGTAATTGTCTATAATTATAAAGTGATACTTAACAACATAATTATTGAATTACTCTCAGAATAGAGATGGAAATTATATCATTGTTTCCTAGCCAAGTTGCAATATTTTTGATGAGAGAGAATTAACTTTTACAATAAAAACCATCTTAATTATCAAAGTGATTTAAAAATGTGTGTATGTTTCTGACTTCCGAGTACTGAGGATAGATACGAGTTCCTTTGACATAACCCTCCACCATGAAAATTAAATCATCTTTTTACTATTTTTTCATCATTTCTAACATGATATAGCCCCCATCATAAAATTATGTTTCCTATTCCATCTATGAAAATAGTCACCTTTTAGTTTTTCTATTATATATATGAGACAAATTGGCAAATGTTTTAAATTCGAATCTGATCAATATCAAATGTGGCCAAATGATTAAATTTGTGCTTTTGGATGCCATTTTCACATTGCTGTATTTTTCAATGTAAGCATGTACAAAGAAAGATTTTGGCTTCTGATTTCCTGCAAAATTTATGCTGCGTATGTCATTGTTGCTTCCTTCGATACATTCTTTGGATTCATTCCCTAAGAGTATGCCTTAAACAGATTGCACTTCATGAATTCTTCAAAAGGTCATACAGCTTATATGTCTTTAGATCAAGACATGGAATGAGCCACGCCACTTCTCCTATTTATAAGCTCTTTGAAATTACATTTACATCACCTTGATACATTTAGTTTATTTAGCTATGAAATAGAACTCCTGCTATCTCCTTCATGTGAGTTTGTTCTGAAAATAAGAGGGAGCACATGAAAATGCTAGCCCAGTGTCTTACATCTAGTATGCATTCTGTTTATTAGCTGTGCCCTTCCTGCATCCCTTTCATTCCTGTTTTTCTACCATTTTCCAGTTCTTCTAATCCAGTCCAGATACCTACAGTGCAGAAGCTGCTCACAGAAAGACCCCCTCAACAATGGCTCAAAAACTCCGTGGTGCACTTACAGCCCAAGTATTGGCTCCACACTGAGACAATCCCAGTCACATACTTATTCTGGAGACTATGTGAGGTGCTTTGTTGTGGACAGAAAGGAGAAGCATGAGAGCCCGGCTGGTGTAGTTCAGTGGATTGAGCGCGGGCTGGGAACTAAAAGGTTCCGGTTCGATTCCCAGTCAGGGCACATGCCTGGGTTGCAGGCCAGGTCCCCAGTGAGGGCCATGTGAGAGGCAACCATACATTGCTCTTTCTCCCTCCCTTCTCCTCTCTCTAAAAAAAAAAAGAAAAGAAAAGAAAGGAGAAGCATGTGAGGTCAGAATAATAACAATAATAGTGACGATGGCACTATGATAATAGTGTCATCCTAACATTTACTTCGGACAACCAGCATCTCGGGGATCCACTATTCTCACTCCTATTTTAGAGACAGAACACTGAACCCCAGAAAGGCTGAATTGCCTAGAGAAACAATAGCTACTCAGAGAGGGAACAAGAATTTCAAATCCGGGTCTATCACACTCCCCAGGCCCAGCCCTGACCCATTGCTTCAGAGTGTAAAAATGAAGGCAGTGATGAACTTCCTCCTGATTTCCTGGAATTCACTGTCACTAAATAATTGTTATGACTTTTTCATTGAAAGCTTTGTATATGTTTCTAGAGTTGGGTGATATTCAGATATAACAGAAAACACGAATTAGAGAGAAAATACTGCACCCATCTTTGGATCCTATGTAAATTAGGGCTAATTGAGTCTAGTAAAATTGGGATGCGGACAAGCAGTGATGATAATGGCATTCAGTGGACATACGTTCTGGGCTCCGGAGAATGGGGTGACAGGTGGCAATTATCATTAGTGACTTTTGAATAAGGATGTTGGAGTCTTCTCACTCATTAGACCAAGCAGTTCAAGGGTCATTAGAAGGAGCCATAAAAGGCCCTGAAATACCATCAGAAAGACGGTAATGGTTATTACTGTAGCAACCCATTATTTCCACGCTGGCAGCATGATTAAGAAATCAACATCACACATTACTCTCCATCGGCTGCGGTGTTTAATAACTTGTGACAGTGGTCACCAATCAAACTGGGAACAGTTTCGATACCTTTACTGAAACTCACAGGGTGCGCACAACTTCCTTTTTCCAACTGTGACTTTAATTTGCATATCATCAGGAGCAAGTCAGGACAGATCTGCTGTCAATCATCCCAAAAGTCTGGTCTATGTTGGAGGCATACGCACTATGAAAGCGTTCACCACGAAAAGGAGACTTGAGTTTTACAGTCATGGTTTGTTACAAATCTCCCAGGAACAAGAGCACAGATGTGGTTGTCACTTTTTGTGTTTCTTACCCACTGGTTGTAAATATAACACGTGGAGCTTTGTCGAAGAGTAATAATATATCACCTCATGAGGAAAACACCACCCAGATTCTATGTGGAGAGAGGAAACTCTGTAGACTACACAGTGAATTAAAAGATGTGAAAACTCTACTAGAGGACATTATGCTTAAGGAAACAAATTCTCATTATTTTGAGTAAGACTTTGAATTCTTAAAGTCTGACCTAAATGACAATTATAATTGGATATTTACAATGAAAAATATGTAGAAAACCTACAAGCAATAAGTCAGTAATTATGCACTTGCTAAAAACATGTGCTTGGCATTTTTTTTAATTCCCTAATTAAATTCTAATTAGGATGTGCAGTGGAGTGTTAATTTTTTGCTAGCTATACCTCCAGGGCATTTTTTTACACCTTCAGGAGCCTAAGCTTATTCAGATATGTAAGAGATAATTATCAATAGAAAGACCCATAGCGTTGCTGGGTGGAGAACTGCTTATGCGTGGTTTCTGCCTCTACCTAAACAGCCCAGGGGACCTGTGTGTGGCTGTGCACCGTTCCTCAGCTGCCCAATCGGTGTACGACTTTCTCTGCATCCTCCAACCGGGGCTTTCCTTCCAAAAATAGAGAGGGACAGAGAAACACGTATAGCTGCTCATTGAATCTGCATAGAGGGTGGCCAACCAATGGGGTGCATTCACATGTTTGGTCTCACATAGCAACTCAGAGTGCAAATACTAAATCACGTGTTCAGTCTCAGAATCCATGCAGTCCACTTTAACCTGAAGTCCACGCATTCCAATTCCAATGATGGAATTGGCCATTATTCTCCTTAATTGCTCTCCCAAGGTTTTCTTGGAGCTTTCCAGCAAATTTATTTCTATATTGCCAAACCAAACTTAGACTTTCTTTTCAAACTATTATCCCCATTGCCAAAAATGTTGATCACCTTATACATAGTAGGAAGAGGCTAAGACAGAAAGCAGTCTATAGTTCCCTAAACGTTGAGGCATGGACCAAAAAAGGAAAATACAAATGCCTAGCAGGGCAAAGCGTTTTTATATTGACTTCTCAACACAAATGAGTGAGTAGTGGCATCTTAATTTTCCATAGAATTCTTAAACTCATAGGTTTCAGAATTACCCAAAGACCCACAGCTAGCAGCCAACAGAGCCAGGATTTGAATTTATGATTCTGAGTTGTTAGGATGCTGAATCATGCTCTTCTGTATTCTAAATCCACTTTCACCAATCTCACTTATCCAATATAAAAACAGAGTAAGAGAGCCCGCCCCCTCCTCCCAGGTGATACTCCCATAGTTTTTGCGTTTCATTTCTGTGCCTAATTTCAATAAACCCTTCGGTACAGTCATTTTTTAAAAATCACACTTTCCTCGCATTTTGCTCTCTCCAGTAATAGTTGAGAGCAACTGTCAACAGATGTGAGAGTTTACAGATCATTAAATTCTCCTCCACACGGCATCCTCAGAAATGCCCAGGGTCACAGGACCACCTCTTTCCCATCTGAAAGGCTTGGTTTTAGAACAGTTTTGCTCAAAACTACTAACTTAGTCAATTTTCTCTAATGTGCAATTAACCTGAACAATTCCGGAGATAGGGGCCACGGTGCAGTCAATTATACCTGGGTTCTTCTTTGCACCTGTATTCTATCTTCCTGTCTACTGGGCTACCTGCCCTCCCTGAGAGACGTTCACTGAGTCACCTAAAGGCTACGGGACAGAAGGCTCTTCAGCAAACTTTATAATGGAGCATATTTTGTTTGGGAAAAGTCAAGGGGAAAAAACATCCTGCCAGTTCAAGTATCTGTTCCTCACTCTCTGCTACACACACACACACACACACACCCCACCCCCACCCCTTACAACATGATATTCTCTCTGTGTGAAATGCACTTCTTTCCAGTATGTTCAACTGAAGAAATGGAAAATGAATTATCCATAAAACCCTAGTTTAGCTTTCATACTTACAAGAAATTTCATCCTGATTTACCCAACAACATTAATTATGTGCTATTTGAATTCCACCAGTACTTCATGCATTCCACAAGAACTAAAGGTTAGCACTTTTTTATAGCATTAATTTTTACCCCTCTTATCCCTACTTTATACTCTAAAATGCAGGAACTGTGTCATTACCACCTAGGGATCTCCAGCACGTAGCACAGTGCCTGACTTATATTTGTTGATTATGCTTACTTATTCACTTACACATGTTTTAAAAATGTATTCAGCATTTACTACGGACCTGCAGTGTTCTAAGATACACCCCCCACAATGATCTCTGCCTTTTGGGATCTTTGTCCTCGTGTTATTCCTTGCCCTTGAGTGAGGGTATACCTAGAGGTCAATGAACAGAAGACAGCAAAAATAATGAGATTTCTCTTCCACAATTAAGTTACTCAATACAGAGACTTCCTCATTGGTGACACACTCTCTTTCTTTTCTGGCTCTGATGAAGCAAGGCGCCATGTTGACCAATGTGGCAAAGAACTTTTGACCACACAGCCAAGAGTCTGCAAGGAACTGAATCTTCCCAATAACCCTGTGAGTAAGCTTGGGTCTACATCTTTTCCCAACTGATCCTTCAGATAAAATTACAACCCCTCCTAATATTTTGATTGCAGCTGTGTGAGACTCACCAGAGGAACAGATAAGCTAGACCAGAATTCCCACTCCAAAAAAAACTGAGATAAAATATATGGCTGTGTATTAAACCACCAAGATTTGGGGTAATTTGTTATGCAATAATACAAAACTAGTACAGCACTGACATTTTATTAAGTGCTAGCAGCATAGTTATAAGCAAAATAGAGATCTCTTTTCTTTTAGTGTTCCATTCCAGTAATCAAGTAAAAATTGTCTCATTATCTAAATTTAGAAAGAGTCCAGTATTCTATGTATCTGAAGCCCTTTTCAAATGGTATTTCAGGTACTTATTGCCCTATAACAAACTACCTTAAAACTTAATGATTTAAGATAACAAGGATGAATGATTTCTCATGATATCCTCATTCGGCGTGGGATCCCCTGCTGGTTCTGCCTGGGGTTGCTCATGCACAACACCTGAACTCCCGTGGCTGGAAGGTCCAAGATAATCTCAGTCCCATGTCTGGCTGGCTGTGGGTCATGGCAATCAGCCAGGGTGCCTCGGTTCTTTCCACATAAGTCTCTTTTACTACAGTAAGTTGGACTGGATTTTTTACATGGCAGCAACAACTCAGCGTTCCAAGGGGCAAGATACAACATACAAATACCTTTCAAGCTTCTGCTTGCAATGTGTTTGCTGATGTCCCATGGGCCAAAAAGCAAACTCCATGGCCAACTCCAGAGTGAATGTGAGGGCAAACATACAAGCTATGGTTACGTGCAGTCATTATGTATTGAAAGCTGTTGCTGGAAGAATCTACAGCAAATAGTATTGCTGTTTAGATGAATAGAGGTGGTTCTAGAATGTGATAGCTTAAAAGAACCTTAGGGAACATAGAGGCATATAGTTCAATCCCTTCATTATATAAACAAGGAAGAAGATATGATTGGAAAATAATTACCGAAGTAAAGAACAGAGCCGACATTGAAATCCAGACTCTTTTTTAAGTCAGTCATATCCTCTTTGCTCTACAGAGCACATTGTTGTCAACCTCAAACCATACAAAGAACTTTGCAAAGGAGAAGGCCATGCCGTGCCACTCTGGGTTGCAGAATACAACTCCTGGACACCTGATCCCTTTTCCTTTTCCCAGGGTTATTTTAGTGCAAAAATGTGTTAGCTCTCTAGTAATTAGACACTTCGTCTATCACATACTATTCCACAATGTGCCAGTTATTCAAGGGGTCAGTGCTATTAAATGACTAAATAATGAATTATCTCCCACTAGCAATTAGCATCTAGTGATCTAAATCATCGTTTTCATATCAGCCGACTTTCAGTGCAGTTAGCCAAATATTAGTGAAACCACATCCAACTAAACACCTGCCTTTAAATGTCTCCAGGATTATTTGTATTAGTTTAAACTACTATTTCTCCATCCTTTCTATGGTAAAATAAACTTGGCCAGGCTGTGGGTACAGGGCAGCACCACTTTTGTTATGCAGGTAAATGCTCCTGATTTTCTAAGCCTGGCTTTCTGTGATTCTTATTTTCTGGAGCTTTTGTTCATGATGACTTTTCACATATAGCTGCTGAAGAATGCAGAAGGGAACCTTCCCGAGAATACACCTGTCTTGTTAAATTATTCCCATTTTGATATCCGTGCTCATGATCCTCTCTAGTCTCTAATGATAGGATTCGTATTCAAGGACCGGAGGGACAGCGGCTTTCTGCTTTTAGCTAATGCTAGTCTCGCTATTTTTCTTGTAGTCTGAATATTCACATCACAGAAAAGGCATGATCATCATTGAAGAAATTCATCTGACATCTCTATTTGACATTATTTTTAAAAAGCTCACTAATCAACTGCTATTTTTTTTACTACTGATTTCATTTGATTTTAGGGCAAGTATTTGCTCTTGAAAGCCCATTTTTCCTGTGCACTCTATAATGCATACTCTAAACCTTGCAGTTTTCTTCTGAAATTTTATGGGCTCTTGTAAATCTTCGGTGAGGAAGCAAGAATGAGGGATTTAGTCAGAATTGTTTTTAAGTACCAGTTCTATCACTTCCTTGGTGTTTAATTTGGAGCAAACCTTCTTACTTTTTTAAATGTTATATTTACCTACTTCTTTGTAAAATGAGAAATTTACCCAAAAGAAAAATGTTTTTAAAAATGTATAAGTTGTTCTACCTTGAGTAGCTTGCAAACTATGAAATTTCTATCAGTGATAACTGCTTGAAATAACATCTTTTTGAATACCATTTATTGCTCTTTATTTTAATATTGTTTTCTATATTATAACAATACTTTCTCATAACATGCTTTCTCATAGGGACTATATCTTATTTACCTTTATACCCCTGATAGAGTATACAATATTAAGTGTTCCAAAGAGTGACATGTACAATTTTATATTTGATACTTAGAGAAAACCCCTATGAGGTAGGGATACATAACTATGTTCATTTGTCAAATTAAGAAACTGGATCTCAGAAAAGAAACGTGAGAAATCCAAGACTGTAAAATGAGTAAATCTGTTATAAGAGGGTTGAAGTCATACTCATCAACTCCCAGCCCACATCCCCCCAGAGTGCTTTCGGGCGTTTATTTCTGTTGGAAGTAACCCTCCCAGGGAGGGCGAGATGCACAGCCCAAAGATACGTAGGGTGACGTCAACAATGTCCAGCCCTGATGAAAAATTGAAATTATCCTATAATACATAAAACTGATAGATCTGAAAGTAGATTGAAGAGACATATTTATCTTATCTGAAATACTAATAAAATAATGATAAAAGTCATTTTAAATGGCATATTACTGAAAATAAAAAAAGTAAGGTGGTGTGTTTTCTAAGGCATACTGCATAGCTTCTTGCCTCCTTAACCTAATATCTTTTTTGCTGACTAGCCTGTTCCAAATAATATGCATTGTGTCCTTATCATAAACATGTAAAAGACTTCCAGGGCTCGCCTGGAAGATATTCAAAGGAAGACTAAAAATATTATTTTAAAGTTAAAACCTATAATCAAATTAATCTCTGGTGTAATCTCGAATGTTTCTTCTTCCTATTTTGGGTCCTGTATTATCTGTGAAAGAGTCCTTAATACAATGCATACATAAAGCAATAAGAAAATGTTACAAAAAGTAATAAAACAAAAAATAATTTTTAAAGTAGAATTAAGATAAAAATAAATTAATTACATTTGGAAGACAAAACTAATAAAATCTTCTAATCTCATCACAAAGACAAAACTTTTGAGGAGAGAAAACAGAGAAAGAATTCAGGATATACAATATTTTATAAGTATTTATTCCAAAAGAAAAGAACAAGGAAAAAATAGGATTAGATAATTTTAAAAAAGAAAGATAGAAGGGATTCTCCAGAGTTAAAGAACACCAGTCATCAAAATTAAAAGGCTGCCTAGTAATTGAAATGTTTCATGCCTAGACACCATTGCATAATCACAGAATCACAGGGGATAAAGTAAATATTCTAAATTACCCAGAGATAGAGGTCAGTGTGAAGTGGAACAGTAATAGGTCACTTACAAATAAACTAGAATGTTAGAACAGAAAAGGGTGTTGAATATTTTAAGGATTAAATGATGCTCAATTTAGAATCACATACTTATTTAAACTAACAAACATGCAAGCTAAGAAAAATGCATCTTCATATATATGAGGACTTACACATTCAGACACTTTCACTAATAACACCATTAAAAAAAGAGGAAAAGAATAGAAGAGATCTAAAAATTAATAGTTCAAAACACACAAAAAAAATAAAAGAAACTGCTAGGACGAAGCTGGTAGGGCAGGCACAAGGAGTCATCAGGCCATGTGGCCATTACCGGAGGGAAAGCAGGGAGGGGGCGGGTGGAGAGGGCAACGGGGAAGTAAGTGGTGACAAAAAGAGACTTATTGATGCGGTGGTCAGAGCTCGGTGCAGTGTGCAGATGATGTGTTACAGAGCTGTACACTTGAAACCTGGGAGACCAGTGTCACCTCAATAAATTCAATTTAAAAATTAAACAAAAAGTTATCCACCCAGAGCAAAACAGGAGAGTGTAGAGATTCAAAACCAAACCACATTGAATGGTATTTGGAATAATATTGCATCTATTTATGGATAGCATTGATTATTTTTCAACTGATAGACTCAACCTGTAAGTAAATTGTTTAGGGCTTAAATATGTTACAGAAGAGTAATACTATAACGTGTAATGTTACATATAGGGAAGGAAACTAAGGGATAAAAGTAGACACACCAAAGACAAGAACTGGAAAGTGAAAAAAATAGAGAACTATGGGAGACGGTAAGTGGGTCCTAATATTTTCAACTTAGAAAGGGAGGCACCAAAACATTCCAGCTATTAAAGACAAATAGGTTGTGTGTTATTTAAAAGACACAGGCTAAGCAACACAGCAACAACTTTAATGAATTCGGGGGAGCAAGAAAACAATTAGAGGCTTTGCTGTGGCTTCAATCCTTATCTTAGGGCAGAATAATCAATCAATTATGAAAAATATTGAACATCAAGACATTGAGTATTATCAGAGCGACACTGTCAGTCCCTTTCCTATAGTCCTTTGGGCTCTTCTGCTGTCCTCTGCTCCAGAGAATGGCCACCTGCTTGTCTGTGCCTGGGCACTCTCACCTAGGGCTGCTCCGCCCACTGCTGAAACAGGCGGGAACTACAAAGAAATTAGCCACCACCCTGAGCAGAGCTCACCGCTGCCTGTTGGAAGGTATCCAAATAACCCATCTCCTTCCACCAGCAAGTTTCCGGGGTGTCTGTTGGATATTTTTTCCTAGATTGTTCCTGTAAAATTAACCTCTATTCCCTCAGTAGAGTGACTAACCTTATATTAGCTGTGTTTTCTTCAGTGTGTCTCTTCCTCATTTTCTCTTAAATAAACTACTTGCATTTCACTCCTTGTCTCAGGATCTGCTTCTGGGACAAATCTAAATTAAGACATGCTTGTAGATATGAAATCAACCCACCGGAATTAAAATGATTTATCCACTGAGGGTGAGAAGTAAGCTAAGGAAACTGCTTTGCATTGTAAGCCCTTCAGTACTGTTTGACTATTAGTAAATATTTCTATTTTGATGTGTGGATAGATAGATACTTATTGACAGATGACAAAGACAGTAGGAAGGTAGACAGGTAGTAGGTGAGTAGTTAGAAAGATAGCAGGAGCTCTATAATCACATGTGTTAATTAATCCAGACAGTTTATAAAAACCACTGAGAAAATTAAGCCCATAGTTGACCAATTCGAAGTGTCCCCCAAACACCAACGCCACCAGGCAAGGGAGATGAGACACGATTCCTTCACCATGTTTCGCTTTCCTGTACCGTGGTGTCCATGTCAACAAGCGGAACAACAGGCGGAAGTGGCACCGGAGAAACTTCTGAGCTCACAACGCAGTTTACCCTGTAGCGCTCAATACCCTTCAAACTGTTCCTTATTAAATATCCGTTATGTTCTCACTACAGGCTCCTGCCAAAATCCAGCTCAGTTTCTCTAACTTTCATGTGTTGCCAAAAAAATCAAAACCGTAACATCTTCTCCTATCATCCTAATATTTCTGAATTTCTTGCTGACCGAGACACACAGCTTGCTGACTGAGTCATGTCCGCCTAATTCTACCGACTTCATCTATTTCGCATAGACTGAAGCAAACGGCTTCCAAACACACGGGGCTGTTTGCTTATGTATTTCCCTCCGGCAATCCTTTATCCAAGCGCATTTTACATACTTCTCACTTAACCTAATAAATATCTATGCTCCAGAATGATAGTTTTATCTTCTAATCAATATTAAAATATAGCCTTCTCATATTTTACATTAGCACTGATCCTTCAAAAAAAGCAAGCCAATCTCTCAGGGATCCCTTCCAGCTTTCATACCCCTGGCATGCAGCAATATACAGGTATATTAGCTGTATATTACGTGCAGGTATATTACCTGTCTAGGGGTGTTGAAACCCAGTTTGAAAACTATAGATCACAAGGTCCTTATGCAAAAAATAGTCCTTGTTCTTTCGAGTAAGTTTAAGATGTTACAAACTTTACTTCTGGCTGATGGATTCTAAGTTGTTACAAATACATGGAAACTTGCAAGACGCTTGCACAAGCAAGTTGGATCTCGGTGGGCTTCTGAATGATGTTCTGTTGTCAGTGGCTTGGCGTTGCATAAAGACCGAATTTTCCACTGTGAGTTGAGAATTAGACAATTCTAATTGTCTAATTCAGTACAGCAATACTTTTAAATTTTACTCGACACATTTTGTGTGTGTCACAGAGCCATCAACTGACCCCCTCAGTGACCTCATTTCAGATAAGAATCATTGCTTTAACTTGATCATCAGTTCAATGAAAATTCCAGCAGGGAGACTGTTTGCTCCTTAGGTAACAGAAGCTCCCTTAATGCCGAGCCCCAAACTTTTACTGAAATCTTGCTGAGAAGAAGATATTAGACCAGGGAGACACAGACCCGCTCTTGAGGACCTTTCAGAACTAGACACACGGGCTGACAGTAATTAATAAAAATATACAGTCCTTCCAAAGGAAAAATAAAGAATTACGGCACACAACAATAACAGGTCTAGGAGATCAGGGAGTTTCTCTGAGACCCGCAGGAGAAAAAAACATTGCCAAGAGGGAGTGGAGGATGCAGCCAATGGCAGAAACGATGTTCTGAGCAAAAGGAACCACATGGGCAAAGTCCTGAGACAGAGACCAAATGCCTCTCGAGAAGGAATCATAGACCAGAGACTGAAGACCAACATACAGCAGGCAGGTATGTTTTGTTTTTATAGCATAGGATTTTGTTTCTTTTCTGTCCGCTACTGTAAGCCAATATTTAAATGCGACAAGACAACAGAGAAAATGCTGCATATCTGCTTGCAGTTGGAAACTCAGAAGGGGGGTTATCCCCCTTCCCTAGAGCCACATCCCTGGCATGGCACAGATTTCCTGAACAGTGCCAGTCCGCGCTAGAGGGTCACCTTCTCCCCCTCTTGCCACAGTCCACATGCCCCACTGTGCGTTCACGGACGTGCTTGCCTGGGCAATTGCATGGGTAACTACTGCTCTGCTGTAGGAGTGCCATGAAAGGGAGACTTCAGTAATCCTGTCACCACGGTGTCCTCGCAGAGAACCCAGAACATGAAATGAGCTTTAAAAAAAAAAAGAAAAAAGAAAAAACACTACTCAAATGTGAGGGACACAAACTAAGACTTAGCCTTATGCACCCCATAGGAATGACTAATAAGACCTAACAGAATCTCAATAAATACTTGTTTATATTTATGTAAGGAGGATAAAAAGACCTTGATACCTGCTTTCTTTTGGTGAATGTATACCAATCAATATTCAAACAGACGCCTTTAAGAAAAACATGACACTCCCTGACACTAGAACCTTACAATTCTATTTTGAAAATTAAACTCAAAGCTCTACCTATAGATTCCTGCATTTTCATACGTACCACTCTCCTAATGTGGTCAAAATGAGGTGTGTTGCCATAGAGAAATACTGCATTTTAGAGAAAAATGTGCTATAAAGAAGACAGGAAGTTAAAAAGACACAACTAAATAAGCATCCAAATGAACTTTTATTTTTATCTTTCCTGTAATGACAAGACAAAAAATACTTGGATTTATTTTCACATATGATTCTTTTTTTTTTAAAGATATTCTTTTTTTTTTTTAAAGATTTTATTTATTTATTTTCAGAGAGAGGAGAAGGGAGGGAGAAAGAGCAATGTATGGTTGCCTCTCACATGGCCCTCATTGGGGACCTGGCCCGCAACCCAGGCATGTGCCCCGACTGGGAATCGAACTGGGATCCTCTGGTTCCCAGCCCGCGCTCAATCCACTGAGCTACACCAGCCGGGCTATTTTCACGTATGATTCTTAAAATATATCATGATCCATTTGATCTTGGGATCCAATAGAACCTATTGATCTGCTGAAATGATGGGCTCATGTACCTAATATTACAATATTTGAAAAATACAACCCAATTTAAAATATCTCATACTAATACATTTATGGTGGGTCAATTTATTAACTATGGAGGAAAAAGAAAATAAATATATTACACATACATAAAAGTTATAAAACACTTCCAAATCATAGAAATGTTATACTTTCTCATTCACATTTTCTGTCAGAAATGTAACTACATCATCCCCTCAATCAGATTTTTAAGTGAATTAACTTATTATAAAGTATATTAAAAATACTAACAAAAACATGGCTTATGACCTTTTTATTCCTGTGCAGATAGGGCTGATATTTTCAAAACAATAATCAGAAGGTGTCCTTCTCTTGCTAAATCATTTTCAACAAACTCCTGTAGCTCTGAGACCAAGTCTGGGCACATCACCATGGTCCTAATAACCCGGTTCCAGTCTGCCACAGCCTCTCCCTTGAAGACCCCGCCCCCCGCACCCCCTCCCCGCATCGCCCCTCAATCCCCCGCACCGCCCCCCTGCACCCAAGCTGCGCTCCAGCCACTCCGATGCCTTTCTGCTCCTCAAAGGCAGCTAGCCTTGCTCTGTCACCAGGAATCTGTGCCAGCTGTCTGCTCGATCTGGAATGTTTTTTGAAACACCTTCCCAAGTCTCATGTGTTGCTACCTTTACCATCACAGCACAAATGTCACCTCTAAGTTTCAGGAACACAGCCCAAACTGAATAAAGAGATGCCTTTACCGGGTCGCCACGCCAACGCAGGCCTTGTTCGCGCTGAGAAGCGTGCTCTGCCTTTTCCCTGCCCCGCGATGCAGATCCCGGCAGGTGCAGTTTTGATGGCTGGGTTTCCCAGTTCCCAGGTCAGCTGGCTTCTGACTCGATTCGGATGGTGGAAGGCACCCATAGGGCTGGCAGTCAAAGGAAAGAGATGACGTGCAGCATTTCCGCACGCGGACTTGTCTACTAGTGGCTCCGGCACCTGCAGACAGGCCTGGGAGGTTCCAGTGTCCACCGGCTTCTCAGACCCCTGTCCCTGGTCACAGAACCCACTCTCTCAGTACCCCCGGGGAACCCAGGGTCTCGACTGTTAATTCTGCTCAACTTGAATCTGGTTTGTTTTTAATTCTCTGCCTTCAAAGGTGGTGAGCTCCTGTCCCAAGAATATTCTTTTCTGCATTTTCTAATTAATGACCCCTCTGTCCTGTGCAGGCAGAGAAGTTGACATATTGCTTTCTCCACCATCAGCTCCTCAAAATATCTGAAGACCTCAGCAATGGAAGGATGGCGTTCTCTTGTGCCACGCGGAGAGGCCCATTTCCTTAAAATAGGGTTCTTCACATGTTCTAAGATCACTTTCAGTATTAAAAAAAAAAGTCCCATGTTTAATGCATCTAACTTTGGCTTTTGTCCAAAACTGTGATTAAGAGTGAGCTGAATGATGTCTGAATCCTGTGGTTATCCTTAGGAAATACAAATTTCCCCAGGAATAAATTGTACACATAAAAGAAAAGCAACTCATTCATTCCTCTAATGACCTTTTTGGGACACATCCAACTCCAGAGCCTTGCTCAGTCTTGCTTGTATCAAGATGTGGATTTCAATGTTGAGACTTCAATAATCTGTTTCAATTGTTGACTCCCCGTCCTGATGGTAACTGTCCACTGAGACATCCACAATGGAGTTAAACTCTTTGTATTCTTGGACAAACACACCCTTACCTTCCAGACTCCTGGCATCTCTGTGGTGCTAGACATCAATACATTGATGGCTATGTTGAGTAAAATAAAGGTCAGTTTAAGAATTTAATGTACCAGGAGAGGTTAATATAAAAGCATAAAGTGTTTTATAACTCTGATATGGGGATATTTTCAATTTGCAAAACATATAAGGTGAAAAAGTCATTTGCTTTTGGAATGAATGTGGAGCGATAGGAGAAAGAGCCCAATTTAACAGGGAGGGAAAGGCCTCTTCCATTCCTTCCTTAGCTTCTATGTTTTGCTTTACTGAAATCACATTTACTCTGGTTCTTCTGGCCTCTCTTGTTTTTTCTTTTTTTTTTTGGGGGGGGTGTTTTTTTTACTGTTAAAGAGACTCTCTAAGTATCTTAAAACAGGGCCCAGCCCTTCTGGAATATCTCCACCCTGGTTAACCCCCTTAAAAGCCACTGATACTCAGAGAGTTGGCATTTGAACATATTTCAAAATGCTTTTCCCCTTTAAGTAATTTCATTATGATCCTCTTTACTGTTATTTCAAGAGCAGACAATGCCACCCCCCTTACCTCCCGTCACTCATCTTTCTGATAAAAGTTCCCTGTTCCTTCCATATTTCCAGTTGCCATCTGGTCCTTTCCGGTACTTCTTCCATGTACATGCTCAAAATTAAAGTACTGTAGAGATCCTGGGTTTGGCATTCTGACCGATGCCTGTTGATACTGCTGAATCTTCCACGCACCAATGCAAAAGTACCTACACACACATGTACTTTCACGCACTTCAAATACCTGTGGGTCTCTGTTCAGTACAAGGTTGTCAGTGTCGTTTATTTATTCCTCAGGGGTAGGGGTAAACCATTTAAACCGCGCCAGGTACGAAAGTGAGTTGGGAGAGAGAAATGCTGGCCAGGGCATGGAGTCCTGCAAGAACAAATGATGATCCCGCACAAGTGTGCAGCCACATTCCCCTCTGTGCTGTCTCCTCGGCTGAATGTATCTGAGGATCGCCAACCAAAATGTGGGTAAGTTACCTACGTTTATTCAGCTTCATCCTACAAAGAGTTAACTAATGCACATCGAAGTTCAACTCTCCCCCTCAACCCCTGGACAGTGTCCAGAACCCCTCACCAGTGGGGAGAGGGGTGAGCACAGCATTTTATACGTGGACTTTAGATGGACATAATCATGTGAGTTTATATTATTAATAGGAAGTCACACATTTTTAATAGGAACTGATATTTTTATTTTTTTTTATTTTCTTTTAAAGAAGTGTATTTTTTTTTAGATTTTATTTTTATTTTATTTTTAGAGAGAAGGGAAGGGAGGGAGAAAGAGAGGGAGAGAAACAGCAATGTATGGTTGCCTCTCACATGGCCCTCACGGGGACCTGGCCCGCAACCCAGGCACGTGCGCTGACTGGGAATCGAACCGGGACCGCCTGGTTCCCAGCCCGCGCTCAATCCACTGAGCTACACCAGCCAGGGCAGAACTGATATTTTTAAATTTATTCTTTAAAAAAAAAAATTTAAGCCTCCCCTGAGGACCTTTTTTTTTTCATTGCTTCTTTTTAGAGAGAGAAGGTGGGGAAAGACATCATTGTGAGAGAGAACGTCCAGAGGCTGCCTATTGTGTGTGTCCCTAGCCAATGATTGAACCTGTAACCCGGGTATGTACTCTGAGCAGGAATCAAACCCACAACCTTTCAGTGCACAGGATGACATTCCAACCAACCAAGCTACACCAGCCAGGGCTGATATACAGATGGCTCCTTTTTAGGAAAAATAGGTATAATAATGGGGATTATCACAGTGATATTACTTTTGTTCAGAGGATCCTAACTAATCTTTGACTTTCACTGGGAAAACATTTGTCACAATTTTGAGGGCATTCAGCACAAGTATTTCTTGTTATTGTAAACCATTCAAGTGATACTTTTCTGGAGTTAAACAGATAGAAGCAGCTCACCTCTGGGGAGGGATGGGAAAGACCAGGGCTCTTCCCTGCAATTGAGGAAACTCAATGCATCTTGGTGCCCCGTAGTATCATTTGGTGCTTCCCCCTCTTCTCCTCATATCCCATGTTTCCCTTTTATTCTTGACCTTTCTTGGAAACTGAATTCAAGGGATTAAATTAGAATGTCCAGGAAGTCAATTATTGTTATGATGGCAAGAAATTCTGGCACCTTCTGATTTCATGATACATTATGCAACATGGCCTATTAGAAAATAACACATTTTAAAGACCATACCAGTCCATCTATGTCACTTCTCCATTTAGAACATCGAGGCTTAAAAACTGTAGAACTCTTCTAGTTTTATATTACTAATAAGCAGCACTGAGGGGATACATGTCCAAATATTCCTGATTCTTGGATTGTTCCTTACTTTTCTGCTCTATAATGATATGTTTATAAGCAAAGCTAGAAGCAATTAAGAAAAAATTCTAAATTGGTTTGTCATCCCACAGACAAAGGCTGGGTATAAAAATAAGCATCACTTGTTGTTCCAATAATAACCGACTTCAAAGGGAACTATTTCAGCTATATCTTTTTTTTAATAAGACAATTTAGGGGATTTCTGTCAAGCCAGAGCAAGATATAATATAGCAGGCTCTCCTTCCATCCCAAAGCACCATGCAGAAGTGAGTCACGAATAGAAATGTTAACGTCCAACGTACCCACTGAAAAGTAATAACACTACAAGAAGATAAGGCCATTTACATGAGTATTTCATAAAGATTTTCCTCCTGAGATTCTTATATGATCTCTCTCTTCTAAGCACTGATTTTTTTTTAATTTAAAGGAAAGTATAGTGATTAGTTGCATTGCCTTTGAGAACCAGATACATATTTATGAAAAAATGTCTAAGTATATCTATGTAGAGATAGTATACAGGGAGAGCACAGATATTCAGAGTCATAATCTCATCTCTGTAGGGGGCATCTACTGCACCTGGAATCTACTGTACTTCTTGTGAACTGCGAGCACATTAGCTACATTATCATTTGACTCTGATTTGCAGCTTTTGTGTTTCAGGTGCCTCAAAAAAATCCTAGTTGTTGTCCGCTTCCATGAGTAAGAATACCTGCCATGTCACCGACTCAGACTGATCCAAGCACACAGCATACATACAGCTTAAGGTTGCAGTAGGATGTGGCGTTGGACCCTCTGGTGTTATTCCAACAAGAAGTCCCGACATTCCTGTAAAGGTCCCCAAAGTGACCTCATTTTGCCTTTTCTCTATCTGCTTCTACTCAAGGCCAGGTTCATTAAGTATTCTGTTATGTGTCCGCGGTCATGGCCAACTTGTCCTGTGATATTCCTCTCCTAGACCCTTCCTCAACTAGCTGGAGCTAGGAGTATAATTATCTTTTCCAGGTTGACCTATTTCACTTTGGGGAATATTTTAGAAACTGTCCTAGTTGCCCATCTGTTCTGTTCGAAGCAACTTCCTGATCTGCTCCAGCTTAGTCTCCAAGGCCAATGCCAGCACCTCTCTAGACTCTTACGTCACCACTCGAGCTGCCCACATCTCTTCAAGGAAGGAGTCGGACTGTTGAATACACACAGGTAGAACTATGCTTTTCTGCAACAGGAAGCTGTAGGAGGGGAAGAGAATTTTCAGAAACCCCTGGAGGAGGATCAGCAATAGTTCCTCAAATCCTAGAGCACCCCAAGATTTCTGGAGCACAGCCTGGTGCCAGCTGGTAGCCAATGAGCCAGATGCACTGTAGCTATGTCGTGACATTTTCCAAAAATGTCCATATCAATACATACCACATCCCATATGCTCTTCTTACAGTGTAGTGGTGAGATTCCTCCACTGAAAGATGGGAGTTACATTCTTTCTCTGTGAACCAAGAAGCCCTTTGTAACCGCCTCAGTCATTGGAATGTGGCAGAATTGATGCTGAGTGACTAACTAGGCAAGTTCATAAGAGATGACATGGCCACTGTTAGGTCTGTGGAGACATGTGCCGTGAGCTGCCCTAGGCTGACGTGTAAGAAGGCTGGCTTCTTGGAGCCGCCGTGAAGTGAGATAATGTGAGGAGACCACAGAGAGATACACGGAGATGCTTTGAGGAATCCACATGCTTAGAGCCTCCAGTGACCTGAACTTTCCCAACATGAATAGATTCATCCTAACATGATGCTAGTCCCCTGGTCATGCCAGTAAAATTTACCGTTTCATGAGCAAAGTCAATGTTGTTAAAAACTACTAAACTCGGGGATTGGTTTGTTATGAAGGCATATTAACTAGGGCAGACACATTCTCTGGTATTCCCAGTGTTTGCAGAAATTTCATTAGCTGCCAGCCAAATTTGCATTACACTTGAAAATCTCAATATTCAGTTACTTGAAAGGTCAGAAGACCTGTCAGCATTGAGCCGATATTCCAACACTGCAATTCTCAGTTGGAGATGAGTAGATCTGCCCCTTTCAATGAGGTCTACATTTTCAACGTTAACACACTCCCCACCGTAGCCAGCCAACTTAATTCGGCTACATTTTCTGCCTGGTCACTCTTAGTATTCAAATTTGCACCCTGCAGTGGGGTATATGACCCTCCTTCCTTTACTTCACATGAACATTTTTTTAAAGATTTTATTTATTTTTAGAGAGGGGAAAGGGAGGGAGAAAGAGACAATAGTAATAGACTACCATTATAGAACATTAATGAGAACTATGAAATTAAAATACTCTTTTTAAAAAGATTTTATTTATTTATTTATAGAGAGCAGGAAAGGGAGGGAGAAAGAGAGGGAGAGAAATATCAATGTGTGGTTGCCTCTCGCACGTCCCCTACTGGGGACCTGGCCTGCAACCCAGGCCTGAGTCCTGACTGGGAATCAAACTTGTGGCCCTATGGTTCACAGGCCAGCACTCAATCCACTGACCTACACCAGCCAGGGCCACTTCACATAAAGATTTAAGACAATAATATAGGCAATTGCCCTAGGATATAGATGCAGATTCTGGACAACATAATTAAATGCTTAACCTATAGATAATGCTTAGCTAGTACTAAAATTTACATTTAAAGAGCATTGTTTGGTGTAAGTCTGTTTAATTTTGTAGACACAACAATCTAATATTGAATGGGGAGTTGAAAAATAGCAGTATTTTCCATATTTAAGAAGCAAAGGCTTATATAAGTCACAGAGAGCTAATAAGGCTCCGATACCTAATCTATATAAAAACTAGAATGTCTCATGAATTCCTCCTCTATTTCCTGGGTGCTGCTTATATGCCCCTTCCTTTGCCATGCATATTTATTTTAATAAATTCATTTGATTGACTGGATTTGGCCAAAGACCTTTCTTCCCTTCACAGTGGTTTCAGGCAAATATTTACTGATCTGATGTCTACTGTTCTAGAAAAGTAGATTCTGAGAACAACTGTCACCTGGAGAAATGTGTCAGGAACCCAGGTCAGAGCAGCATGGGGGGATGGAAGGGCAATATGCCAGCTGGGAAGGCTATCTCAGAGAGAAGGAAGACATTTCCAAATGAAGAAAGCAACAAAACAGCCACACGGTCCATTCCAATTGATCACTGCGCTCTGCAGACTAAAAGGGAGACCAATAAAACAGCAGAAAGGAAACATGGGGTTCATCAGAAGAACCAAGCAGAAGGGAGATCTGGAGAAATGGTCGGGAGGCAAGAGATGATCCCCTATATGATATCTCTACACATCTTGTGACAGTTTTGTCTTCAACTATCTTTTCCATGATGGTTGTCGAGCAAACAGCCTTGGAAGATAAAGGTGCTACCAGAGCAGAGGGAAGATTTGCTTCCTGACCAGCATAATAAAGATAATGTCTCCCTCGAGGGCAAAAGTTGGGCAGTTTACCAGCAGCTCCCTTACAAGACTGGGGTTTCTTGAGCTTGGGTGACCTCAGCTGTGCCGCACTCTATGTGCACGTGGGCCACTCTGCCTCATTCCCGTAGGACTTGTGGACAAGGGGAACAGACTCGAACGTGAAGTTCATGCAACCTGCTGTGCTATAAGTGGCAAAGATCTTGGTCTCTGATCCAGGAGTCTCGTGTCTTCTGTCAGCACCCGTGAAACTGTGGCAGGCTCACATGTGAGTTTGCAATAGAGGAACACGGCAGGAGCAGCACGTAGGAGTATTTCCTGTGCCCTTAAAAAGCATAGTCCAAGAAATTGCCTAAGACCAAGGGGATATCTTTTGAGAAAGAACTAGTGATAATTGCTCTGATTTCTCTCTCTTACTACAGGAAAAGGAAAGGGCTTCTGGGAGGCAGAGTCTCCTGTCTATCTCCTTTGCCTCCCGCCCCAGCAGACACCCCAGGTACATTCCGTGTCAACAGGCTGAGGTACGCATTTTGGACGCAAAGGTAAATGTAAACTCCTTTTTTTTTTCCATCACTGGCTTCAAATCCAGTGCACAAGAACATTACATTTATATATCCTTGTCACAAAGCAAGCGACAAGAAATGCTACAAAAAGTGGCACCGAGAAGAAAGAGAAGGATTTCGAGAAGCAGATCTTTGACAGTCAGGTATATGAGAGAAATCCAGTCAGAACAAGCAGTTTAAGGCAAATCCGAGAGGCTAAGATGAGAACAAAATGGTACGTTTTTGCATGCATGTCCTCATGGAAAAATGAAGAAGTTCCTCACTCCTCACAGAATCCTCAAAGGCAAGGCTGACAAAAGCTTTGAAGATCAGACCCAACTCTGGTTCCTAGAATCCTGGCTCACTGGAGGGAAAAGGCGAGAAAGAGGCCAGTTTCCAGAGCTGTTGACACTCACTTCAGTAGCAAATGCCCCTCCGTGCACAGCTGTCTGGCTCCTTTACTCACGTGTAAGAAAACAAGAGGTGGAATAAGAGAAACCAATACCTTTCTGGAAGTTAGGTAGCCAGCAAGTGGCAGAGCTGATTTTCAAACTGGGTGTCATGGACTGAACTGGGCCCCCTACCAATCCATGTACTGAAGCCCTAACCTCCGATGAGGCTGTATCTGAAGATAGGGCCTTGAGGAGGTAAAGTTAAAGGAGGTCATAAAGCTAAGGCCCTAATCCAGTAGGGCCGGTGCCCTTAGAAGAAGAGGTAGACACCAGGAGTCTTATAAACAGAGCAGACCATGTAAAGACACAATGAGAAGGTAGCAGGCCATCTGCAACTGAGGACAAGATATGTCATCAGAACCCAACCCCGCTGGTACCTTGATCTTGGACTTAAGTCTCTAGAACTATGAGACAATAAGTGTCTCTCACTACCCAGTGTGTAGGAATCTGTTAGGAGAGGCAAAAACAAAACAAAAAAACAAATGCATTAAGGCTTCCATTTCTGTGCTCACAGCTTTTCACTGCACCACGCTGCCCTTTCATGATGATGATGAAGATGTCTTCAAGGATAAAGACATTCAAATCCATCAAAAAGTTACTCTCATCTGCATTTGAGTTTTGCAGGGAAAAGGATAAAAGTAACCTATCAACTTGTTTCTCATTTTTGGAGGTTATTTTCTTTACTTACTGCTGGATAATGAAATAATAAAAGTGCTCAAAGCACTTTTTAGTTGGTTATGAAGAGAAATCAATACTGCTTCTTGTTTTGAAAAGGGAAGGCATGAAAGGACGCCGAGGTATTAAACACAAGTGGGTTGCATAGTTATTGGCGAGGGGTTGCTAACAATTGAATTACTATTTTAATGTCATAACATGGCAGCGCTGAAGATTACCTTTCACATCTAATCATGCCATTTACATGGAAGCGGGAAAATGCTTCTGAAGTGGCCAAATGCTATTCACTCAATGGATCACAATAGCACTAGAAATTGCTTCAGAGGAAAAATAATCAGATTCCTCACCAGGCTCTGGGGAAAGGTTAATGTCTCTTCATTTAAAAAAAAAAAGGCACACACAAAAAGTATGTATATATATATATGGCTGCATGTGACAATAAAAAAATACCATGAATCTGGGCACTGATTCTTGGCTCCAATCTTTCATGTTTTAAAGTTACATGTTCTTGGTTTTGCCACCAGCAAGATTGGAGTAATAGTTAAAATCACTACTACGTATAAGAACACTATGCCTCACATATTTACATAAGTGTTTATGTATCTAATCATCAAAAAACCCCAACTTTGAGTTAGGTACTATTTTCATCATCCTCATTGTATAGATGAGAGTGCTGAAGCAGAAAGAGTATGTCATTTGCCCACGGTTGGGAAGTGGCAGAACAAGCGTTCAAGAACAAGTTTATCTACCTCTATGGAGAGGCAATCTGGTACTATCACTAAAGCTCCTACTATGCACCTCAGACACCTCATGAGACACAATGTACAGTGGTCCCCTCTAACTCATGGTTTCACTTTCCACAGATTCCGTTCCCCACAGTCAACCATGGTCCAAAAATATTAACTGGAAAATTCAAGTAATAAACAACTCACACATTCTAAACTTTATGCTCTTCTGAGCAGTAAGATGAAACTGTGCCCCATCCCACTGTGTCCTGCCCAGGAGGTGAATCATCCTTCTGTCTCAAGAATCCACACTAGATACGCTTCCTGCTCGTTAGTCACTTAGCAGCCTTCTTGGTCATCAGATCTACTGTCACAGTGTCACAGCACTTGTGTTGCAGGGACCACGGGCAATGGCACCCAAGTGGTAGAGTAGCGATGCTGCTGATTGACTATGCCAAAGGGAATGTATGCAGTGCTTCCTCAAAGTGAAAATGTGGATGTAGCACAATATGAGAGAGAGACTACATTCATATAATTTTTATTACAGTGTACTGTTATAACTGCTCAATTTTATTGTTATTGTTGTTCATCTCTTACTGTGCCTAATTTATAAATTAAACTTCAGCATAGGCATGTATGGATAAGAAGAAACAGCATACACAGGGCTCTGTATCATCCAAGGTTTCAGGCATGCCCTTCAGGTCATGAAAATTGGGCCCCGGAGACAGAGGAGGGACTACTATATATCTACAGCGAGTCATAGGTTCCCTCTCTGGCTCCAGGTTACTTCTGCAGCCCTTATTCACCACTCCCAAGTCTTCCTCTCACTCCTCTATATCATCAAATGCACACTCACCAAACACACTAGACTATTTTGTGATGTCCTCTGTTTTTTTTAGAATGCCTATTTGTTCCACTCCTCTGACACACTTAGCTCATTGGTTACACTCTCCAGGAGTCCTTTCTGAACTCCATCCAAAAGTCTGGTTTTGCTCCTTCATTCCCAATAACATCCTGGTCCCTCTCTCTCAGGGTATGTATGTTGTGATATAATTGTTCATTTACTTACCTGTCTTTCCTGCTGAAATCTAAACCATTGCAAGGCCATCTCTTTTCTCAACATGCCTTGCATCTAAGTACAAAATATCTTTGAAAGTTGTTAAAAAGGAGTTGTGCACCCAGTTCAGATACACATGATCAGAATCTCTGAAGCAAGCATCAAGTCTAAGGCCCCCAATCCTGGGTGTTGTATCGACAGTCTCCTGCCTCCTATGCTTCTGTGAAGCTGTAGGAGTGAAGGCACAACCCAGCTACCATCCAACTGAAGATGTACCCAGAGTTCATTCCTGGGGCCCCAGTAATGAATGGCTCTGGCTCCCGCCAGGATCATCCAGGGACAGCAGAGCTCTATCACTGGTATGGGGGTCCTTTACCAAGGACTGTCTTCCCTGCATCGTGTCCTGATTGGGAAAACTCTTAATCTTCCAGAACTCAGCTCATTTGTCATTTCCCCTCTAGAGGCATTCCTGAGTTTCCAAGAGCCGACTGGAATAGAGCGCTTAGACCCATCAGCGCTACAGTGCGTATCTTCCCTCTGAGACTGTGACCACTCATGTTAGGGACATGACTGTGTTCCTCAAAGCTGGTAGAGTTGCCTACGTGGTAGGCACTGTAAATGCTCATGAATGCCTACATTTGTGCATGCAAATGCCTCGGTATTAAATCAGATCCTGATGTTTATGGCCAAGAGCATTTCTGAGAAGTCGGTGTACACATGATGCTATTGTCCATTCTATGGAATGTAAGCTCTGCCTCTGTCATGTAAAATGTATACATTTGTCGTTAATATATTTACCTTTCCTCGACCGAGGCCTGCAGAATTCAGAATTGCTACCATTGTGGTTATGACACTGTAGTAACACTAATATTTAAATTTACCAATCTTCACGATGTAATGTTAATTTGTCAGATGTACCATTTTGAAGATTTATTTCTCTTAAGAGTCATTTTAAAAGTTTTGGAAGTTCTTATTTCTCTTTTTCCCTCTTGATTAACATCATAAAATTTATTATTATTATTACTACTACTACTAGAAAATAAGGCAGACTTTCTATAGATTTACTGAAGTCACACACTTAAAAGCTTACTAAATTTTATGCAAAAAATTATTATAAAGCAGAATTTGGGGATACTTTTTAAACATAAGAAAGAAAAGAAAAAAGAAACTATGAAATGATGAAATGCAGGGATCTAACTTGGAGACAAGCTGAATCGTCTTCACAGATCAGAGGTCTTTTTCTCTTAGAAAGAGTTCTGCTTAAAAATGTTAAATGGTTAATTTTGTATGTAACCTATGTTTCTTTTGTGTCTAAATTCCCCTGACCCTCTTAAAGTACAAAGTAGTAAGGCATCCACCCAGCTTGAGTTCAAGGACTTGAATAAACTTGATTCAGGCAAAGTGGCAGCAGCGTGGAATTCCCCTATTAAACTGTAACTCCCAGGAGACCGCTCTGAATAAAATAAGGGGGTGATTTCATCAAAGGTACTTTTCCTAGAAGACCCCTTCACAGAATGACTGAGAAGAGGATTATGAGGTAGCAAAAAACATGAATTTCAGAGTCAACTGGATTGAACCACCACCTTCCTCACTTTATAATCTGTGTGACCTCTGTTGAACTACTTAACCTGGCTCACCTCAGCATCTTTATTTTTAGAGATAACTTCCACTTGAAAATTATGTTAAAGATTAGTATCATAACAGGTGCAAAATGGTTAGAACTGACACTCAACTACACATTCATCCTCATATCTTGCTATTTAAGAGGGAGTGATAGAAGGAGATTCAACTTGAGGAGTGTCAATTCAGACTCCTTGGTCTAAGATCCAATGGAGTATTTATCATACTGACACAGGAAAGCATGTCTCTATGAGAGCTGCGTAGGTGTTGGCGACCCACCTCAGGCATGGGCAGCAGACCGGCTCCGCGAGGACCATATGGGAGATGCTGAAATGTTCTTCAGCTGTTGCTACCAGTTGATGGCCCCCGTAGAGTGAGGTCTCATCACATGTCCAGTACTCAGATGAGCGTTTCGAATATAAGATCACTTGGACCGGGCCACCCCCCCCCCCATCAGGCGTTCATTAACATATTCACTCTGGATGCAGGAGATGAACGTTAAGAGAGCTTCATAAATCTGCCCTGAGCCAGGTGGCCACTCGGAGGAAAAACTTTTTATCTGATTGTAAAATAATGTCCTTAAAATTAAGCAGCTTCAGCTAGATGAGTTCCTTTGTAAATTCCAACTTTATTTGAATATTCTAAATATATACTGTCTGCTATCCACAGGGAACTGCAGTAGAAGCAATAGAAGATTATAAAAGGTGTGAAACTAGCTAGAAGTGTCTCCTGGTGTGTATATATGTGCATGTGGGCATGTGAGTGTGTGCATATGTAAATATATGTACACCACAGTATAATTAACTCAGGAGGCAATATTGATCAACCACATAATATGGTTAAGATGGTTCACAAGGACATGGGAACCTATTGTTGAAGATGGTGCTAGCCTTGCTCTCACAAAGCAATTGTCACAGTATCGTTTTTCACACAAAATACATGACAATGTATGAGGCATGGGAAAACTCTGCATGCAAGGAAGACGGAGAATGGGGTGCGGTCTGGGAATGGGACGAAGTTGGATTGGCAACTTTCTAGTCCAAGACAACTAGGTAATATGTTCGGAATCATCCCCTCCCAAACCATCTAGTGCTCTAATATGACACCCCCTTAAAGGTATGTCTAACGTTTTTTATTGAACATCTATCATACCAACTTTATATTAGTTGCTTTACATTAGCTTTTATGCTTCTTACCCAGCTACACAAGGCAAGCATTTATGCCCTCATTATTTCTGTCTCCATCTGTAAGGATCTTTTCTGAGTAGCTAGTCTGTGGAATACTTAAGGTCTAAGAAGGCATCTTATCCTTGGAGACTTTGCACATTATACTGTCCCAGAAACTATTTTAAATATATTTAAATTCTCTTTAATATTAGATTGACTTTCTCCAGGAGATCTATGTTATCATTTTAAGAATATTCCAAATATTCTAATATCACTTATCCTGTTTGTCCCACGAGATTAAAGGACAGATCCCTTTGTGGTGAGTGGAAAAGTGGGACCAGGCTGTCTTTCCGTAGTGACTAACCCACTACAGCCAAAACTAGGGAACTCCCGTTAACACAGTCCGGGAATAACGCAACTGCCATCAATGGGAGAGATGCCATTCAAGTCCTCCAGTCGGATGGCAGATACATGTATATAGAGTAAAAATTTTGAGAAGAGAGAGTTTACATAGAAAAGATAAGATTTTAGCGATAACAAGATAAATTCTAAGCATAAAGTTAACCATCTGTGTATCTATAAACACACACATACCTGTATCATAATCTAAATTTAGGAAATAAAGATATAAATTAAAAATAAATAAAATTAAAGCTACTGGCACAATGTAAAATTATTTATACATATGTAGATGATCCCAATTTAGGAAAACTAAACAGACACACTGTGTGCGTGTATGTGTGTGTGTGAGAAACAATGGCCACTTCTGGCTGACAGAATGAAAGGCAGTTTAATTATGTAAAGTTCTCTAGATATTTACATATCTGTAAAAAGCTATTAGCTTTAATAATTGAGGAAATTAAGCATTATAGAAACAAATACATTATTCTATTAGACAAAAAGTCAATGTGTTTTTGTGTGTTGGTATATTCTTATTTCACATCCATATATGTGTTTTTATTAGTAAACAGATTCTATTGGAGAATTTTGCAATTTTTGCTATTTTACCTAAGACAGATAGCAAGAGCTGGAAATGGACCTCAACTGAGCCTGCCTGATTGGTTAAATAGGCTCAATTGACACAGAAAAATAACTCATGTGACCTTTTTAATTAATCTTTGTTCTTTGCATTTACAGCACTGGCCTCAACACTAAATTATATTTAATTTATATTAAATTGTATATCATATACCAAATGGTTCCAGAATAATTGGAGATCACATGGTGTCCAGCCTCCTCTCTCCAGTTATTTAAGGATTTTATTTCAGCAACTAATTCAGATGCCTTAATCTCAAAGAACTATTTATTCTGGAATATCCCTGTGGTATTATATTTCTCCAAAGTTGTCATGCAAAAAAAAGTCACCTGCATAATATATTTAGTAAGATATCAAGTCCTGACACCAACATATTTAGATTAAGGAGTCTTGGGCAGAACCACTGAATCTTCATTTTTATAACTCTTCATGAATTCTGAGGCAAATGGTCTGGTGAAACTCACAGGTAGTGACTACTCCTTTCTCAACGTTTACCTGATAAGAGAGGCCTTGTATATATTGAAAATCAAAAGAAAAGCTGATTCGAATTTGGTCTCACAATACAAGGCCATTTATTAAGCATATTAGTGATCGCAGAAATCTCACTTTTGCAGAATTGGCAGGTTTCCTCCTATTCCGGCGGTCTGTCTTCAAGAAGAAAAAAATGTTGCCAGGCATCTAAAAAACCACCGCACTTTGTAAAGCAAACTCTGGAGAAAAGTTATGTAAGCAGGGTGACAGAACATTTCTGACTAGCTACTCTTTGCAGATATTGAAGTCTGTAACGCACAGACCTAGAGATACAGGTCAAATCTCCTCTACAACCTCCTCCCAATTAAAATGCAAAAGTTCCCTAAGTGGTCTTTTATTTGACCATAATTTGATGCACTCTTTTTAATATCTACTGTGCACAAATCACTGTGGGAATTTGAAGGAGCATCAGGCAAAGCTCAGAAAAGCTCAGAAAGAGAAACCCTTGGACTTAGAGAAGCTGTGTTTGGAAGTGACGGGTTGATTGGCTATATGAATGTGAACCCACTCCCACACTTTTTTCTAACATACAAAATGTAGATATTCGTGCCTTCTTTAAAAGTGACTTCATCCACACAAATATGCTCAATTGATTTTTGCTGAAGGTGCAAACTGATTCAATGGAAAAAAGGAGAGCCTTTTTAAAAGATGATCCTGGAGCAACTGGACATTCAAAGGAAAATAAAATGAACTCAACCTAACTTCACATCTTAGACAGCAATCAACTCGAATGTATCATGGGCTTAAATGCAAAATGGTAAATGTGAAACTGTAACTTGATTAGAAAGGAAAGATTTGGGGGAAAATCTTCAGGATGTAAGCCTAGGCAAAATCCATGGTAGGAAAATGAGACACTGGACCTTGTCAGCATTAAAAACTTGCTTCACAAAAGACCCTGAAAAGGGAATTTAAAGATGAGCTAGAGAGAAAGGATATTTACAAACCACCCAGTTAACAATCGAGTAGTTCTAGAATATGTAACTCTTACAACTTAAAAGAAAAACACATGTGACACACACATACACAATCTGATTAAAACATGGGAAACACACATGGAATATTTCACTAAGAAGGGCACACAGTTGACAAGCAAACACACAAAAGTCATGATCGACTTCATTGTCCACCAGAGAAACGCAGAGTAGAATCACTACACTCTATCGGAATGACTAAATAAAAAGTGATAAACCAAATGCTGACAAGGATATAGAGAAAACAAACTACTTATACACTGATGGTCGAGAATGTAAAATGATGAAGCTACTATGTAAAATATTGTGGCAGTTTCACGTACACCTAAATATGTAAATATCGTAGAAAGCAGAAATTGCACTCTTACACATTTTTCCAGAGAAATAAAAACTCATGGGCAGCTTCATTTGTAATAACCAATAACTGGTTTCCTTCAATGGGGGAAGGCTTATTCAAACTATAGTACACTCACACTCACACCATGGACTACTGCCCAGAAATATTAAAAAAAAAACAAAAAACTTGATGAATGCAGTGACTTGAATGAATTGTGAAGGGAAAACAGTAAGCTCGACAGGTTACATGTTGGACGATTCCATTTTTTAAACTTTTTTTAAATAGTAAAATTATAAAAAGAGAGAGGAAATGAATTCGTGGTTGCCATGGTGTATCAGTAGTGGGCATGGAAGAGACGTGAATGTGAGCATAAAAGGGTGAATCCAGGGACCTCGCTGTGGGGACAGCGGCCTTCTGGGTACGTGTGTCGATGTCGGTATCCTGGTTGCGGTACCAGGGTGGAGCGGCAGAGTTTTGCAAGGTGCTAACATTGGGGAAACGAGGTAAAGACCACACGGGAGCTGTGCAAATAATGTCTCATGTGAATCTACAGTCATCTCAGCATTTTTAGAAAGTTTAGTTTTGGGAAAAGGTGATTCTTGAGCATTCTACAGAAAAACAAAAACTAAAATGGTTTTGAAAAAATAGCCTCTACAGTCCTGTTAAATGGTTTTGAACAAGCGTTGCCAACTAAAGTTTACCTTCTATCACAATTCTTGAGAAAATATTATTTCAGCAAGCACTCCTGGGGAAACGTTAGCACGAGAGCTGTGAAAAAGCGCTGCTCAGATCTCCCTTCCAGAAAGAACCCTCTGTCCCAGGGCATGAGTGGGGCCAGCTCACAGCCTCCACCTGCTGAATAAGTTCAGGGTCACCTGCACTTTCCCTCGAAGGCCAATCTGAGAAAGGTCCTGGGTCTTGGCTATTTCCATCCAACCTCGGGCTCATGCAGAGGGACATCTTTGCTTCGGCATGCCCCCCTTTTATCCTCCCCCTCAAATGAAATGTCGAAGCCTGCACTGTAGTCTGCGGTTCTTTCTGTCCGATCCTGCTTCCATTCCTCTCCCTTCTCAAAATTAAGGACCTGGATCTTAGTATGGAGCTTTCCTGATCCTACTTCCTTTGACTTTCATCTTTTGAAAACATTACATGCCCCTTAAAAAAAAGTCCTTTGCATTCCTTGCCCCGTCTCAGCACTTTCTTCCTGGAGGACTCAGGTAACACAGTGTGTTCTAATATGGTTCCTTCTGTGGTCAAAGCTATTCAGATCCCTAAAGAGCCACACACCTCAACCCTCCAGTTGCGTGTACGTATTTTGGATGAGTAACACATGAGTAGATTTCTATATATTTCCTTTTTAAAATGTCATGTACTTATCCCTATGCATGCCTATTCCAAAAGCACTCTTCCCCATAAAGGCAGCCATGTGGGTATATTTACGTGGCTGTCTTCGTAATGCACTGTACTAACAGAAAGAGTAAATGTTATCGTTTCAGGGAAATGAGCACATTTTATTAATCCACTCTCAAGATGCGTATCTTGGAGTGAAAATGATGCTCTCACTAATTTTATAAGCAATCGCTGCCTTGAAGGTAACTAGAAATAGAAAAGTTGGTTTTCAGTCGGTTACAAGTTAGCTTTGTTTCTAGGCCACACTGCTTCTTCCGTGGTTAAACGTGGGTGGTTTCCCCCTCTGTTTTTCTTTCCCTATCATGTTAGATGTGTCTCTGGGAACATGCTAAATATTCTGTGCCCTTGAACATAGTACATCGAGCACTTAGACCTACTGCCAATTTTTTTTGTACTTTCTTGGGTTTTGTAAGTTTTATTTTTATTTATTTTTGCATTTTAACTATATTTTTCCAGTACCATTTGCCCCCCTTATACTCCCTCCCCCCTGTCATCACCAGACTGCTGTCCATGTCCATGAGTCCTTTTCCTTTTTGCTCCGTCCCTCACCACCCCCCACATCAGTCACCCTGCTCTCTATCTTTGAGTCTGTCTCTATTTTGCTGTTTAAAGTCTGCTATTAATTGAATCAGATCTTGAATTTCACTTTAAATGAAGAAGACTTTCCTAAGAGTTCTGCATGGTCTTTGATAAAGAGACTGCTGATTTTCAGCTTTCATTATAACCTATTTTTTTTCTGTCAAAATGTCTTTTAATATGGACTGTTTTTAATCTCTTTAAATTAATGAATCTCATTAAATGGCTCTTAAGTAAATCATTTTGATAATGGTTGACAGGTTTTTTTTAACTAAAAATTGAAAGTATAAGATAGTTTCTTTTTTCAAACGTAAGACTAAAATATCATTCGCAAACTGCACTTGTGTGTGTGTGTCTCCCTGATGAATACTCCCCAAGGCCGGTTTCTGGGTCTGTCACCAAAGAGTGACTTAGTCATTTAGAAAAGAAAAAAACCAAAACAAAACAACTTAGATACACATCAAAGACCAAGACATCAGGGACAGAGTAGGAAATGCTTATATTTTTGGCCTGTTACACTCTTTCTTCAACTTGGTTTCTAGCCTTGTACCTTTTATTACTGTCTTTTTATACAGGGACCGGTTGTGTTTTATTAAAGTGCAGTTTAACTGTAAAATAATCCTTAAAGTGTATTCCTAGAAGTCCTTGAGTCTGACACATGACTCCGTGCAGTAGGTGGAGACAGAACACTTTTTATATTACCTATTTTTATTTGTACATTTCAACCCATCTGGAGTACATCTTGTTAAAAGTGTAAGAACATACATGACGCCACGGTCACCAGTCCGGACTAGAGGTGGGGGTGAAGGGGTGGGTCAGAGATTTGAGTTATTTTACAAGGTATTTTTAAGCAATAACAGCTTTAAACAGAACATTCACATTTTTTGAATGTCATAGCCCTCAATTGTTCTTCACTTTTTCTTCCAATTATCTCCATTGCTTCTAAAATGTAGGTGCCTTTCACACAGTGTAACCATAGTAGGTGAAAACACAATGCTTAAGAAAACAAAATGATCGACAGAAATGCCCAGAGATATAGGATACTCAGGAAATGTCACTGGGGAAGAGGTGGAAGGAAGTGTTACAAGGGAAGCCAGGAAAGAAGGCCACCAGAAGTAGTAGGAAGGTGGTACAGGAAGATCATCTTTGCATTCCACGAGGGGTTGGTTCTGCATCTCCCTTTCAATGTGGTGTCTGTAGGACGCAGGATGCACTAACTAAATCTTATTTGTTTGAGTGAAATAAGAGATTGAAAGAATGAGAAAGGGAACAAACTGTTCTAGAAAGCAAAGCATGATGTTATTCCTACTGATGAGTGTGTGGTGGGGATAGAGAGAGGGAGAGAAATTATTGTTTTGCATGACAACTCATGCTAAGTGGTAACACTCAGAAAACAGTAAGGAGGCAGATGTTTGGCATTTTATGGGTTTTATAAGAGGAAATAATAGGGCTATATGTACCCATTACTCCCCATGCCTCACACCGCAGAATACAGAGATTCGCTAGTTGGCAGCTAACTGTAAGGCCATCACAGAAAAGACAAAACCATTCAGTATTATTCTAATACTACTACCTCTAAAAATCTTAATATTGTCCATGGCAAGGTTCTGGGTCTTCAGTCCAACAATTATTGCAAGTTGACATAGTTTATTATCTTAGACACAAAGAGAAGAAGAAAAAACAAGCTTAGGAAAAGAATGAGGGAGATGGAGCCCTGCTTGCTTGTAACTTTGACATTGTCAGAGCCCTTGCCCGGCAGAGTGCTGTTGGTCAAGTCGTCCTGGTCCCTGCCTCACAGCGCTGGGATGGGAGGGGCCACCTTGACTGAGTGGGGGAAGGGAATTCCAGCAGCCTGTTTGAGGGACAGTTCTGCCACAGCGCAGACCGACTGAGTGGGTCATTGGGCTTAGGAGACTGAGGCAGGTTTTCAAAGGGTCGGAGTCCCCTGGGCATCAGCCAGTCTTTGAAGATGGTCACAGGTATATATGAATGGAATCAGGGCAAAAGAGGCCACTTGTGTTATTGTCAGATGCCAAGCTGTATTTTAAAGTGGCTCAAGTAAGGGGTTATGGGTAAGTCTAGCCAAGAGAATACAGAGAACGCTCCAGTTGACTGTACAACCCTGAGCAACAAAATCTGTAGTTTTCAACCTCAGTCTTAATCCATTATTAATTCTGTGTCTCATAGGGCAAAAATGCAATAATTAAGAGAAGCTTCACATTTCTTATTCATAGAACTTTCAAATCACATACAGTTTCTCCAGAAGTACTCAACAAAGAAACGGTCTTATCCTAAATGCAGCGTTTCTATTTGCGGAAAGGGAAAAATAAAAGGCAAATCTCTCATCTGTCTTTGGAGTTTTCACAGCATAAACTGTCATTCTTTTTTTTCCTTTTCTCTCAGGTAGTAGGTTATCAGGAGTCTGTTAAATACCCCAAGACTTTTAAATAATATATTCATGAGACTTCCAATAACAAAACTTGAAAGTTAAAGAGGAAACTAAGTGGCTAGGATGCACATGGCGAGGAATGGAGTGTGGGCGCCCTACCAAATGCCTCACCAAGAAGGGGCTTTACCATCTATCACACTTGTACTTCAGCCGTTGGGCTTCACGTGGGATACAGTGCAGCGCTCATACTCTCTCTGTCTCAGTCAGCACAGACAACCTCTACGAAGGGAAGACTGAACCACCTCCTTTGACCAAGTGAATTGACAAAAAGCATTAAAAAAATGTACATTTGAAATTATTTTTTAATAAATGTATTTTCCAAATCCTTTAGCTCTGAATGAAAAAAATATTTTATTGCTGTTTAAACTACTTTTTAATTCTCCCTACATGTTATTTACTCCTCTGCCAAAAACAAACAAACAAAAAAAACTTTCCATAAAGGTCTCTGGAATAAATCTTAATCCTCTGAGATCAGGGGTGTGCAAACCACAGGCCACAGCCAAAGCCCCCCTCGGTCTGTTTTTATACAGCCTAGAACCTAAAAATGTTTTACATTTTTAAATGTTTACATTTTAATGTTTACATTACATAAATGTCTGGCATCCTCTAGTTCGCTATTTGGCACTTTATAGAAAAAAATTGCCACCCTGGTTCTAGATCACTGTCCTTCACATGTATATGTCTAAGTATTATAGACACAGACTCAGATGAGCCCAAGGTCACAGCAGTGCAAAATCATATTGCAATTTGCCTTTCTTTGTTGCCCCTGAATTACCCTTTCTAATTCTACTACCTCTAAAAACACTATCTCATTTAGGGTATCAACACATTGGAATGAAAAGGATACATCATTAAAAGAATAAACTGTTTTTGTAACACATGGATGAGCACGAAGCCATGGACTCATGGAAATTTAGAGCTAGGTGTTGTGAAAAATTTCTCCTCTTCTACTTCAGGATCTAATATTCTACAAGCCCTCCCACCACACCCATTCCTTCTTCCTGGCTGCAGGAGAAAGTCTAATTTGTTGGCAAAAGGAGGAGCCTTTCCTTCAATGCACCATGGGTCTCATGACCAGTAATGCTAATTAATTTGCTTACAATTAATAGCCAGTTAATATCAGAACCAGGCCCAGGACTGGATTCCAGATCTACCTATGCTCAAATCTTTCCCCAGGATGTCATGAATCTATATTCATCTGTCATGTAAGGTTACCTGTCCATCATCCCATCTACACACGCATAGTGACAGGTGAAAATGCCTGGGGATGGCCACTCACACATTAACGGGTAGTGGCTCTGGTGATGGAGTTTAGGATCATTTTATTTACTTCTTTATGCCTTTTTTGTGTTGTTGCATTCAGGGGTGTATGCCTTGTCTGCAATGAGTATCTTTCAATGGACCTGTATTGAAAAGAGTGAGTTGCTAAGGAGCATTTTTCAAGCAAATTGCTATGAATTATGTAAGCATCACCAAGGAATTGTGCACATTGTAGTAGACAGGTTGATGGGGGAAAAAAAAAAGCTTCACAGAACCTGAGCCAGGAGCCCAGAGCATGCTTGGTCACTAACCGAAACGCAGACCACTGCATAGTCTAATTAATTTTTAATTCTACAGTGCATTTTCATCCAACTCTGCCTCTACATTTTATGTCTACGAGCACACAGGGATACATTTTCCTTAATTAAACATGACTTTGGTATAGGAATACGAACCCAGTGATTAAGTCTTTTCTTTGTCTTAGTTTAAAACATTAAGACTCCTGCATTGATCCAAAAGGGTTAAAAATAATGGAGACAGCAGAGCACGGGTTTGGGAATCAGGATGGTAGAGACATGCATCGGGCTCTGGGGTTCACTAACTTTGCGACACTGGGCAGGCCATTGGATTGTGAGCTTCAGTTTCCTCATCTATGAAACACCCATGGTAACACACTGCAAGTGCTCTCGGGAGGGTCAAATGTACGATTTTTGCTTAGGAGGGCTATTGTGGGGGGATCTGGTGAAGGGCCCACTGTGTGCTGAGTGAGTGGTGAAGGTCATTATTTCTCCATTCTGCAGAACGAGATAGAGACATAATATGAAGGCCTGGTTCTCTGAACCAGACAGCAATGAAACGGGGCACCGACCTAGGCGTTCTTGCCCTGACCTTCCCCAAGGGACAGACTGATGAGAGTGGTTGACAACACAGCTCTCAGAGTCGTAGCCTAGCTAACTGGTAAGTCTTTTAACGCCTCAGAATTTCACCTATAAAATGAAGACAACACCAGGTACTTCATTTGGTCATTGAGAATTAAATACAGTTACATTTGAAAGCAGGTATTTTTATTCTGACACCAGCAAGTAAATACTAAGGGCTTAACACTGAGAGAGCTCTTATACAGACCAAGTCATATTCTTCATACGAGCTCCAGTTCTTATATGTAACCCTGGTGATGGGTAGGCACTCAACAAATAGTTACAAAGTAAAAATTCCAAAATGTGCCCTGGCTGGTGTAGCTCAGTGGATTGAGTGCGGGCTGGGAACCATGTGGTCCCGGTTCGATTCCCAGTCAGGGCACATGCCTGGGTTGCAGGCCAGGTCCCCAGTGAGGGCCATGTGAGGAGCAACCATACATTGCTGCTTCTCTCCCTCTCTGTCTCCCTCCCTTCCCCTCTCTCTAAAAATACATAAATAAAATCTTAAAAAAAAAATCCAAAATGAATAAATGAATGAATGAATGATGAGAACTGGACCTCTCTGCGGACCATTTCTTCAATATTAACATTGTACTCTAATTAGCCGTATTCTCTTACCTCTGTTGTCATGCTATAAGTCACGTTCAGAGTCATGTCCACATTCCTGCCTCCCGGTGGTGGTCACGAGCAGTGTCTGGAATCTAGAGCTCAGGGTCCATTCCCAGACCTATCATTCAATAGCTATGTTACCATGAACTACTCACTTTAGCTCCCTCACCCTCAATTTATCAGATTATACTAACTGCTTCTGAGACTTATGGGGAATATTAAATATACCAACATTATTATTATTATTATTATTATTATTATTATTATTATTATTAAAGTACTTGGCATATAAGTAGTCAAAAAATGTTAGCTATTTTTACCATCACTTATTATTATTTGTGTCACAGTGACTGCCTCAGAGGACCTATACATTGGACCCCTGTCCCACATTTGTGCAGAGAAAGATACACTCCTTAACATCAAAAGGTGCCTGTCGGCCTTCAAGGGGCTGCCATTACCAAGCTCAATTTAATTGGGCATTTCTCTCTTAGTGACGGAAATGGCATCATTCACAAGCACCGTCTGAACTTGCACGGTCCAGGGGCTTCGTGACAAGCTCTCTGGCTGTAAGGGGGAATGGGAAGCCCAAACAAGAAATGAAAACTTTGTTGTGTCATTTAACCTAAATAGACATTTCCACTGCCGAGAAACAGAGAGAGAGAGAGAGCACACGCTGAGGATATTCAAGCTGTGTATGTGTGTCTTATTGAAAGTAGGGAAGAAGTAGATAAATCATTTGCTATTTATCTCACTATTTGATGCTGTCAAATCCTCACATCCCTCTTGCAAAATTGATACAAGGGCTTTCACTAATAGAAATAATACTAAACATTTTGAGGTCACCCAGCCTTTAAATGGCAGAAATAGGGCTCACACTCAGATCTGAGTGTTGCCAAACCTTGTGCTCTTTAAACAATAATAATTCCTTTAATTTTTTTTATTTATTGATTGGAGAGAGAGATGAATTTGGCCTTCCACTTATTTATACATCCAGTGGTTGGTTCTTGTATACGCCCTGGCCAGAGATCGAATCATCAACCTTGGCGTATCGGCCTCACACTCTAACCAACTAAGCTGCCCAGTCAGGGCCAATAATAATAATTTCTATTTAGAGAGTGATACATATTCACTTCAGAAAATTTAAGAAATTCAGATAAGAAGTGAAGTCAAAATGATTTTTACTCCACCATGTAGAGGTAGCTTTCTGGGTATATACTGCGAGTTATTTCCATCCAGCACATCACCCTCTCTTCACTTCACGACTAAAAACCTCATTTCCCTCATCTGTAAAATTGGACCAAAAGCGATAGTGTTCCTTGGGTACCTTACAGCTTTAAAATCCTACGATTTTATACTTTGAAGCGATTTTGCTTTCAATTTTTAATGCTCTTAATGGAAAAAAATGAGGCAGATTTCCACGAAGACTTCAGGTCTTCCTGCACAGCGATGACATGCAGCTCTGGGCAAGGCCTCTCGGTGTAGGTTCCTCAACACCCCACCTTGTTTCCGGGATGGACTTACTTTTGTGCCCACTGGACGCGTAGCTCCATACCTGCCCCTGCCTCCATTTAGAACGCTTCTTGCAGGAAATAAAGGGGAAGAAAGCTGGCTTAGGAAGATGCTCATGTTTGTGAGCATTAAAGTAAATCTGTCGAATATAAAACTGTGGACCAGCTCAGGAATCGTAAGAAGTTACTGGAACCTTAAGTAGTTACTGGTCTGGATGCCAGTAGCTACTAGGCTGATATGAAAGTGGAAGCAGTGGTTAATCAGGCACCTCCGCTTGGATATTCGGGTGGTGTGACTTGCAGTATTTTTTTTCCTCCTGCCTCCTGACTCCAGCACTGACAGAAAGATTAGAAAGTTACATAATTGCATTAGGATAACAAGGCAGTTCAGGCAGAGGCTGATACCCTGGCAGTATTTTTAGAATAACTCGGAGGATCTGCCATTAGCATCTCGTTGAGAGCTGTCTTCATTTGTCAGAAGGGACAGAGAGAAGTGAATTCATCATCTCTTTTTCAGATTACTGGGTACTTGAAAGATGGGTAGAAGATGTAACGTGAAGTTCAAGGCATTTGGAAAATAAGGACATCATGAACACCCTTCCAATGACCTACATATTTTTTTCCTTCTTGTCAAGCACAAGATGTGTATTATTTCACTTGTAGCCTTTCTATCTTCTGCTCCAAATTTCCCCTCGTTCCCTGCCCCTCTCATTTTTTTCTCACCTTCTCATCTCACACACACACACACAAGGCAGAGAGATGCAGTCACATAGACACGCACACACACACAGCGACACACACAGAGACATCCACCCCCCAAAAGGTACCTAGATACACCCTAGACGGCAATTTTATTTTCCTGGAACAAACTCTGATATATAATACATACATAGGCACAATAGCCTCACTCATCTTTCCAAACTATAATTTTCCATTTCTCTCAGACCCAACTTCACCACCTACAAAATTAGGATAAAAGTGCCATCCTACCAGAATGGTGATTAGAGTCTGAAGTAGTTAAAGCCTTTTGAATCGAAAGTGGCAGAAACTGATGTTGTCCTCTCTGATGCACACATGGAGTCTTTCTGTGGTGCAACGCGCAGGGTGGACAGAAATGGCGGGACCTTCGGGATTTGGGCAAAAAGGGCTTAGATACCATCTACATCACCTGTTTTCCCTTTCTCTCCTTCCCTCTCTCTCTCTCTCCCCCTCTCTTTCTCTCTGTGTACATCACACATCTGATTCTCTGCGGTGGGGAAGACTAGTCCCAGAAAATAACGTGAGCGGCCATGTAATCCAATAGCAGTTCACTGTAGATTTCAATGAGGCTTCCATAAAAGAAAAAGCATCGACAAATTCTCCTTCGCTATTTTTCCCTTTGCCCTTTTCAAGGCCTGCTCTAATCTCTAAGGTCATCTTCCCTAGGAAACCATTAGCAACCATTGCCATTCACGACCTTTTTCTTCTCTGACATGTGGAAATAGCCTCAAAGGTAGGAAGAAATAAGATGGTGAATTTTATTCACTGGAAATCAGACGAACATCCTCCCGGAAAAGAGCAATGAGAGAGACAATGATGGCGTGTCCTGGGTTGTTTCCTCCTTGAAAAGGGAGGAAAGAGAGGACAGCTGGAATTTTAAGTCAAGAGTGACTTAATAGGGCTGGTGAGTGAGAAAAAAATCCCCTGTGGCCAAACCAGAATGGAAGGAGAATGTAATAAAAGGATGAGCTGGGTGCTGAGGAAGGGGCATAAAGTTCAGAGAAAGATAGAGATTTACCAGAAAATTACAGAAAGGGCTTTTTCTGGGTGTTGAGCCCAGTTCTTCTCTCATCCAAAGAATACAACAATCTCACCATTTTTTGAGAATGACCATACTAAATCTTCATACTAATTCTAATAATTTTTTGGATTTTTTTTGTACACATAGTAATGAATGAGCCAAGAGAAACCATGGCCATATCCAGGCACATATGTGATGTCGCATCTTCCCTATGAACCATGGCATTCTTGAGAGCACACTCTTCTTCTGATTTAATATTATATCTCTGTTCTACAGGCCCAAGGAAGGCCTGGAAATAACAGGTTCTCGGCGCTCATTTTAAGAAATGAAACATGAATAGAAGAGGAGAAATATGAGAGGATAGAGAAGAAAAGTCAGGAAGGATACAGTGGAGATGAGAAAGAAAGGATGGAGTGACATTCTATCCTCTGTTTCTCCCTAGAGCAGAATAAAGGGAGAACCCATGCCATCCCTGACCGCACTGGTGTTTACCCTTGAACCAACTATCATATCCTCATTTTCCAGCATTTACAAAAGAAAATCAAACCTGTTCCACGATTCGCTTTCAATTTCTTTGTAACTGGGCTAACTATCCCATCGATTCTATTTTTACTTGACAAGTTTGGCTCCTTCACCACCCAGCTGTTCTGCACCAACCCCCAGTGATTTCCCTCGCACGTACTCGGTCTCTCTCTTGCCGGGGTCACATTTCTGCTATGAGGCTCTTTTGGCAACTGGAGAGTTGAGCCAGTTTCCAAGCAGAAGCTGTTTCCAGGCCAGATTTTCAGACGAGTGCATATATTTCTGGCTAAGTATCATCTTTAAAAATACCAAGATTTTTTTTTTAAATCTTGTCTTCTAAAGCAGAAGCCAGAAATGAAAGCAACTTCAAGGTTGTAATGATTGAACTTGTGGGGTGAGTTAAAGAAGGTGATCAAGTTCAGGACTTGTAGGTTCCAGTCCTGGCTCATCATTTGATTTCAGCTCGTGTTCAACGGAGCTGACTCACCTGATAGTCCATTGTCCCTGTATTGCCAATGTCTAACGCAGTGCCTGCTACTTGGTAAGTAACTGCCGAACAGATGAAAACGTGCAGGAAGGAAAGCCCATCTATCCTATTTCATTGTGGTTTTGTGATAGTAAACAGAAAACACAAATAATGCCCTTCTTATTACAAAAACTTTTATTACAAAATCACAAGCATGTGATTCGGTAACATGAAACTAGCACACTCAAGCATACCATGTGATATTTTAGGTGGAATGTTCATATTAAAACTATAAATTATTACACCCATATTATTACCCTACCAACCACACTTAAGTAGGCGTTACTTCTGCTGGACCCTGTCTAACAGGTTATATTTGAAAACTTGAAAAAATATACTTCGAGTAGAGGAGAGACTGTAACCCAGAGACAAGTTATTTTTATTACCACCTGTACCTCTAACTTTGAAAGAATAAAATATCAGGGGCAATACACTTGCCCTGTATAATAGGAAGATCTCACAAACCTCACAAAACTGAGACCAAGGAATGGGGAAGGGCCTATCTCAAAGCATATAGTTGATAAGTAGAAGAACTGTTTAGTTTAATTTAATGAGGGTGTTTGTAAAACACTGACTTTCTTTCTAGGAGCAGTACCCCTTCTTAGATGGCTTTTCTTTAAATCCCAACATCAAGCTAAAGTATGAAGCATCCGGCTCTTCTTGGGACGGGAAAAGGCGAGCTGATGGTCAGAGTCCCTCTATCAGCTTTCCCTGCAAGATCGGGGCCTCCCTCCCACAGCAGTCCGTGTGGTAATTGTCTCAAATGAACGGTGATTAAATTTCACTCTGCCTTCAAAGACGACCTGTCAGAAAACATTTGCTGAGGGAATAGGTTGGAAAGGAGACACAGGTCCTGGAGTGTCCACTGTGCCCCAGACGCAGCCTGGGGGACTAGAGACGGGGAGTGGATAGGCACAGCCACCTTTTCCAGCGAACTCGCTGTCTCCTAGGGCAGACCAACAAAGACAGGGGACACTGCGTGACAGGTGGTTTGGCAAAAGCCCACAAGCGATGCCTTGGGAACATAAGAGAAGGAACTCAGCTATTCGTGTGATTTGAACGTTGGGTGACAGAGCATATAATTAGGAAAGACCAAATGCAGAACTGTGGTTCCAGTAAACAAGGTGACGGTCACCCTCGGCAGGGCCCAGATGCATGAAGAACCAGGTCTCTGTGATTCCTCAGGGACTCCTGTGTGACCACTTCTACCCTTTAGAGCTGCATTTTCTAGACAAAGTTTCTTACAGAATTTATAGGTCTTCTCCTGGTAAAAGGAAATGTGGGATTCTACATCTTCTTTAAAGTTGGGTATCTCACAGGAGTAATATCATGTGCAAAATTTGAGGATAATAAATAACCTGCATATTTGGGGAGATCTGAAGATGAAGTGTGGGGAAGAGTTAGATAGAATTAAGCTGGAATATTCAGAAATATCGCTTTATGTGCTGAGAATAATAATTTGATTTTATCTAATAATTAATGTGAAAAAACGGCATAAGGATGTCATAGGTGTTAAGGTTTTATTTGCTCTTTTCTGGATGTTAGGATATAAATGAACTTGTATTGGGTCTATAATATAAAAGTATGTATCACACAAATGCTAGCTGCAATACTATCGAAGGTTGTAAGTGAGGAACATTAGAGAAAAAAAAAAGACCAACGGGGAGAAACCAGTCGGATATACTATTGTGAGTTTAAACAGTTAGCATAAAAAATGTAGGTCTCTTCAAATTAAAAAAATTATCATTGGTACAAAATAATGAGTTATTTTAGGGGAGCCAAGTATAAAATACACTTGCTAAGAATACAGCCCTCATTAAAACTACCCCCAGCTGCTAATGCTTGTTTCCGGTGCCCGAGTCAAAGGATGGAAGTCACTCAGCAAATCCACACCAGAGCCATATCTAAATGACAACTGTCTGATGCTAAAGCTTAAGTGCGGTTGTCATGCGGAGATGACCTTTATGCTTGCAAATATGGTAATTCTGCATAAATGACACTCCTGCCTGGATTTGGTTACAAGTAAATATTTTCTAATGTAAACCCAAGCCCCAAATCAAACCAAGATATTCTATATGAAATTGTAAAGCAATTCTATTTTGAAGAACCTTGCCTTCTCCCTTAGTTTTGGACAGAGGAATTTTTTATCTTAGCCCGATTCAACCCCTCTGACGAAACTCTCCAGGCAGTTGCTTTCCTGCCTTCTGGATTTCCGTGTTTCAGAGGAGAAGTCTGGGGCCAGTGTATTGTTTTTTCTTGACTTTGTTATTTTTCTTTGTGATGAAATGTAGGTAGGACATTGTCTTCCTTATAATAAATATTAAAAGTATTTGTCTAGGTGTGCATTAATTCTTTTCAGTTAATCGGTTCATTTCTTGAAGTCTGCATATCCAAATTTTGGCCAGCTTAAGAAAAATACTTTAAATTATTTGTAGCACCAATTTTTCCCCAGAAAGTTTAGGGGTTTTATTTCATTGTTAAGTATGCTAACTGAATTTTCCTTTTATATGGAGTTGCTGAGAGTTGAATTTTATAATTTTTTTTATTTTTAAATTTGTATTTATTTATTTTTAGAGACAGGGAGGAAGAAAAAGAGGGAGAGAAACATTGAAGTGAGAGAGAAACATCAATCGGTTGCCTCTCAAGCTCCTGGACCAGGAACTGAAACTGCAGCCCAGGCCTGTGCTCTGAGCAGGAATCCAACTGGCGACCTTTCCCATCGTGGGATGACGCCCAACCAACTGAGCCAAACAGGTCACGGTCAAAATATTTTTCTTTCTCTATTAAGGTGATGATTTTTCTTTATTCTGTTGATCTTTTGACTTTATATTATTCAATTTTTCCAATGTGGAACCAGTCTTGCATTACTGCATAAACCCAGTGCTAATATATCCCTAGACGTATTCACTGATTATTGATGGCAGATTATTGCATGTATGCTCTTAAGGGATTTTAGTCTGTCATTTCTTTTTTTTCCTATCCTTTTCAAATTTTAGTATCTGATCTATTCTGTTGTCCTTATAAAAATACTTGGTAAGAGTTCCCCTTCTCCTCCATTTTCTAGAAGAGAATCAGACAGAGCACTATTATTTCTGTTTATAGTATCTCACAGGATTCACCTATAAAGCCAGCCAGGCTTTCATTCTTTATGCCTAGGAAAGTTTTTTGGTTACAGATGCAACTTCTTTAGTAGACACACAGCTTTTGTAGTCCATACTATTGTAATAACTATGTATGGTGCCAAGTAGGTAATGGAAATACTGGGGGAACACTTCGTAAAGTACACAATTGTCTCACCACTAGGCTGCACACCTGAAGCCAATACAATAGTATGTGCAAACTATAATTGAAAAATAAAAGTAATAAAATAGATGTGCAGCCTTTCAGATTTCTTCTTGCGTTAGTTGGGGGGGCGGCGGCGGCGGTGATGTGTGTGTTTTAAAGAGTTGGGATTAAGACATTCTCTATTTTTAATCATCTTATACTAAACTTGGGGACTATTGAGAAAAATCCATAGAAAGTATAACTGTCCATGGAAAAAAAAGAGAGAACTGTCCTTGTTTCAGATGATTCACAAGTAAAGCATGAGCAAATTTGGGTCTAGGCACCAAGGCAGTGATGGGCTTGCTTTATATCCACCTCCTTCTCTCTGTCACACCTGAAATGCTGTACTGGCTTTTGAGAGCCTCCTATTAACACAAACATCTACTAAATTTAGAGCATGCAAATTAAAATCTATGAGAGGAAAGCAGAAAACTCAATCAGTGACACAGCCAGCTTTCTAGATGGCACAGCCCATGCTGGAGAGAGTGTACATCCTCTGGTTTAAAAGGGCAGTCTAGCTGGTGGCTGCCAATTTTATGGAGAGAAGCAAGAAATTGGACCATCACCAAGGAGGGGAGGGTTCTGTAATATAGATTCTGTCTTTGAGTGACCATTTTGAGGAATGTGAAGATCATGTAGAAATATACTTTAGGATAATTAAAAATAAATAAGACTTAGGTCTCTAAAGGGAATATAATTTTTGGATTCAAGCACATGCATGACCAAAAAGTAGAAGAAAGATCTAAAGATCCGTTTTAGGAATCAAGAGATGCGCAGAATATTAATAACGACAATGAGTATTTACTTATATAGCATTTATTCTGTTAGATGATTCAGAGAGTTTAATTCTCAACATGTGATCTAGGTGCCCTATTATACTGAATGTTTGAGGAAAGCAAAACTTGGAAAGGTTCAAATAAATTAACTCCACATAGGCTCCAGGTGGCAGAGTTGACATTTAACCAGTGTGCTGGAGACATCCCTTAATGGCTCCCCAAGCCTACTGTGTACACCTCTTCCAACTCCGCACTCAACAGCACCATCTCTGTAGCCTGAACTTACCCGTGAGGCAAGTTTTTAAACCACAAGTGTTGGAAAATGCTAGAAATCAGCCCCTCTCCAAGAGCTTTAAATCAGTTAATTATGCCAATTACTTACCAATCCACCATTGATTTAACCTGCACAAACTAGATCAAAGATTGTGCTCTCAACCAGTATCTTATATGAGAATTAACAATCCCAAAGTAAGGCAGGGCTTTTTTAACAGTTAATGTATAGTACCAAAGCAGAGGATTGCTTAGCCTCCCCAGACTTTGGATATTTAAACAGAGACTATAGGCAACCACCACTTAGAGATGCAGCAGAGAATATTCAAATATTAGGTAGAGTGGTTGGAATTCTCCATTCGAGAACCATACACCTTCCTTTATATATTAAGAGCCTACCAAAATGGCATTAATGTTAACATTAACTTAGATTCGAATATTCTCACTAAAATAAACAAAATTTAAGCTGCTTAAGTTTGAGCCAATATTGCTTGGCTTAATATACATCATATTTAAAAATATATCATTTTTCAGAATTGAAGTTTCACTTCGACTGAGAACTTTGAAGTTTCGCTTCAACTGAGAAAGCTGATGCATAGAACAAATTAAACATCCCCTTAAAAATGCCACCCAAAGTCTGCAAGGGTCATTTTATTTCTGGGGTGCATATTTCCGAGCAGCATGGCATTTTCCTGGAGTCTTGTTTGATGTTGTAAAATATTGCACTAAAATTGAAGTTAAGGTTAACAGAGTTTAGAGGTTACTCATTTAAGAAGGCATATATATCTCAGCTTTGGCCTTGTGTACAAAATGAACGCCCCCGGAGAACAGGCATAATGTTGTTTAATAAAGGCCAATTTACATTCATCCTGTGCTCACTGACTCACTGGAGAGGGTCTGGGGTAGAGGAAAAAGGAACAAAAAGTTTCTCTAATCGTAACATGATGTATAAGTAATCTACTTTTGAAAATGAGGGAGCATGAGGGCGAAACACAGAATGTTCTCTGATGACTACAGTTTCCGACCAGTGAAGCTCTGGGTTGGGCCAGGGGGCGGCGGGCTCTGGGGACATGCTGAGAACAGTGCCCTTGCCTGGGCCCCACCACCATGAGGAGGGCACTCCAGCCTAGCTCGCTCCTACTCGAAGTCTCTCCGGGTTAGTGCTTTGAACATTAGTTCACTGCTGCCCTTGGCCATGATGATTTGCAGGAAGCAGTCATTAGCAGAGCCTTACAATCCGCTTCCGTCCCATGTTTTTTGAGGATGAGTGTGTCTCTATTCCTTATGTCACTTGTCATTTATGTTCTTGTGCTGAATATATTGTAACCATCACATTTGACAGATCAAAGATGAACTGTCGCTTAAAAACTAGCTTTCGATTATCTGCAAACTTGTCTAGAAGATGTTTTTTGGACTTTTCTTTTGAAATTGTTAAATGTTGTCAACAAGTTGATGCTGATAATTATAATGTATTGTTTTTCTCTTTTTCCAAAATGGACAGAGAAAAGAAGTAGAAGGGGCAAATGAAGGACAGAAAGGATAAAAAATAAGAGCAGACATGCCACATAAATGAATTCTATTACATATCTGCTAAGCACTCTGCTAAATGGTTGAATATATGTTTTCCCTTTCTATCCCTCGGCAGTGAACTTGTTCTTAGTTCTTTTCTCTCTCCTCTAGCATTATCAGGGTATAACCAGTGTACCAAAAACTGTGCCTGCTGAATATAAACTATCTGGTGGGTTGGCAGGTATGCATGCACACACTCATGTTACCATCAGCAGTCAAGATGATAAACATACTTACCATCTCTAAAAGTCTGTGCTCCTCTTTGGGGAGTGAGGGTAAGGACACTTAAGATGAGAGCTATCCACCCAACAAGTTTTTAAACTCACAATACCTTACCTTTCAGTACAGGCACTATGTTGCTCAGCACATCTCTGGAATTTTCTCATCTTGTATAACTACAAGCTTATAGCCATCTCTCTCTCCCCAGTTCCCTCGTAACCACCGCTCTTGCTGTTTGTCGGCTTCTATCCATTTGATATCTTGGATGACTCATAAAATAGGAGTCATGCAGAATCGCTCGTCCCTCTGTTAAATGACTTATTTCACTTGTCATAACGCCTTCCAACTTTATTCATGTTGTCACGAACAGTAGAATTTCACTATTTTTAAGGCTAAAAAATATTTCATTTTCTGGATATACCACATTTTCTCTATCCATTCATCCATCACTGACACTTGGGCTGTTTCCACATCCTGGCTATTGTCACTGACGCTGCAATGAACACGGGGATGCAGACATCTCTGTGGGATCCTGATGTCCATTCTTCTGGATAAATACCCCGAAGAGGGATTGCTGGATGACATGGTAATTCCGCTTTTAATTTCATGAGGAATCTCCATATTGCTTCCCACAGCCACTACACCATTGTACATTCCCACCAAGAGTGTAAAATGGTCCTAGTTTCTCTACAACCTCACCAATGCTTTTTTATTTTAATGATAGTCATCCTAATAGGGGTGAGATGATACTTCATACTGGTTTCAATTTGCACCTGCCCGATGATTAGTGACGTTGAGTACCTTTTTGTATACCCATTGGCCATTTGTATATTCCGTTTGGAGAAATGTCTACTGTCAGAAACGTGAAATGTGCCTGTGATTGTGTGCATTTGCGAGGTAAGGGTAGCGAGGTTGGGGGGCACTAAGAGACTTGTCAGGGCTATACGAACAGTGCTGACTGCGTTAAAGAAGAAAACAATTGCTTAACAACAATAAACTCCTGGATGGGCCGAAAATAAAACTTCAATTTTTATTTTTAGAAAAGTTTGAACTTTAACGACTGATCTGTAAAAAACATTGCACCTGGACATCAAATGTTAAAGGATGTAAACAACGTGGAGCTGTTCTCACTCTTCTATTAAAACAAACAAGCAAACAGGAAGAGACAAACAAAAACTAAGCATGTTTTATAATAAATCCAAATGTCATTTTCGATTTTGAGTCTTAAATTTCAGGGGGGCGGTTTCCATATGTATTTGTAAGTCTACATGATGAATACAAAGAACATCTGGAGAAAAATGCAGCCAAGTCAGAAACACACTAATTCCCTGGGAAAGCTGTCAGACAGTATCTTTAGGCCCCATAGCTATCAGAGAACAGGCCTAATTCCATGGCCTAAATGACGTCTCTATCTCTTCTTGCAGGAGACCCTCAAACATCTTTCTCTTCTATTTGTTTATACTTGATAACTTTATCCTCCGTCTGGACCCAAAATCTGTTATAGAGCGGGGAAAAACGTTCCTTCCCTCCCTATACACACTCCGCTGCCCTGACGTATCAATAAACCACCCAACACACTCGTGCTGGCCCCACCCTAGGTTTTAGCGTAACTCACTATGAAAACAGACAGGAAGTAACCGAAACACAAGTGGAGAAATGGCAGACCTAAGAATTATTCAGGTGGGCCTTAATGTTCTTCCGTTTCAGTTGTATGCATGCTACACTCTATATATTATAATGATACCCTTTAAATGTTTTTCATGCATTGTATTTGATAAACTGTTTTGAACATATCACATCAGAACTTCCAAAGACCAAAGGTGAAAGATCATTTTACTTTGCCACCTGAGGGCGCTGTCTTCCATCCAACACTTTCATTTAGCCTACCTCTATTTTTTTTTACCAATGCATCAGAATTTTATTGAGCAATTAATAAACAGTTTATTACATCTTAACCTTCTTAATTTATAAAATGGGGTGAGAAGTAAGACCAGTTATGATGCTATAATACAAGACCTATCTCCAAGGATGATATACATCCTATGGACACCAAAGAAGTTGACGTATGAAGGATTAACAAAAGCATGCCTGCAATGATGAATTCAGTCACCACCATGTGTTCCTTTAACTTAGACAAAGTAAGTGTTGAAATAAAAAGGCTACTGAGAAGTTTTACCATTATGTTAGTTCTCTGGGATGGCATGACATGCTCATTGCCCAACTTTCACAACTTCAGCTGTTACTGTAAATTTTTCATGACATCATTTTTCAGATGTGCATTCGATAAAGAGATAAAAAGTGGTTTCAGGTCATATTTATCTTGTTACATGGATACTTTAAACCCCATCTACCCAGGTAGTCGATTCTTCTTCCTAAGGTAGGGTTTACTGAAACTACCGCCCCCCGACATCTGGACCGCTGCTACAGGACAGTGACATCAGGAGCCAGCTGACAAGACAGCAATGCTGTGAGCACGGCGATAAACACCAGTATCAACAACATCTCTGTGCAGAGACACAGATGGATTATCCAGTGGAATCCTTGCCCTAACAATCGCTCAATTTTACAAATGAGCACAGAGCTGACATTACAAAGTGCTTCAGGAATTTATCTGATAATTGGCAGGTGATTGGAATGTGCACTAAAATCCATGTCTCTCTAAAACCAGAGTTGAGGCTCTTACCTACTACGTACGGATTCCCTGTTATACTCAGACTGCTCATTGTCTACGAGTGACATATGCTCGTAGAACAGAGAGTTTTCCCTTTGTCACCAGCACCACCACCGTCATCGCTATCAATCATATTGTCCTCCTCATCTGCTGGTGCAGGGGCTGGCAACAGTAGGGTCACAGTTTTTTGTATAAAAGGCAATACAATAATTAATAAATAACAACACAAGAATAAATTCTGTTTCATGGAATCACAACTGTAATCTTACTATTGCCCATCCCTGTGCATTAGATGTTTAATTATCTCTTTAAAAAATATCTTTTTAATATATATTTATGTATGTAATACATATTTTAAGATACATAATGTATCATAAGTTATAGATAGATACATAGATAGATGCATAGCTAGATAGATAAAAGGTGTACACACAGCCTAGGGAATATTCACACAGTATTAGCATCCAAGTGGCCACATCCCATATTACAAAACAGGTTTCAAGAAGCCTCCCCCACACCCCTCCCCTATCACTACTCCTTCTCTTCTTCAAAGGTAATCCCTAATCTGACTCAGTCATCATAGATAAGTTTTTATCTGTATTTGAAATTAATAATAAATGAAACTATGGCTTATGGAGTATTCCTTGTCTATTTTACATCTAGTTTATTTTACTTGTTATTATATTTGCAAAATTCTTATAGGTTGTGGCACATAATAGTAATTTATTCATTTTCCTTGTTGTCTAGTCTTTCCTGGTACAAATGAATCACTATTTAAATTTACCCAGTGGGCTTGGGTCAACATGTGGGTGGTGTCATGACTCGGGCCCATAAAATCAGAGCTACCATGGCTTTCTCTGCAGATATGCATTGGTGCACATGGGTGGGCTTTTCTCGGGTTTGCACCTAGTAATAAAAAGGTTGGTCAGCATGTAGGCCTAAGAGCAGCCTTACTAAAATGCTGCTCTTTTTCCCACACGGCTAAACCAATCTGCACTCCCACCTGGACTGCATTAGAGTTCTCATTCATTGTGAGTCCTTCTTGTGTGTGTATGTCCTTTTCTGTTTCCACTCACATATACTTAAATATTTCTTCTGCATTTGTCACATCCATTTCATGGATAAAGGTTGAGTTACTGCAACTGAAAAAATAAAAAAACTAAAGCAAGTTTTTACTGAAAGAATTAAGCAGGTGTTGTGTTGAGGTTTTAGTGGTCAAGCAGCCAAAACCAAGTAGAACAAATTCAAATGTGTGCACTTAAGAGCACCCTGAATTGACATCTAAAAACATAATGTCCCGGCCACCATGTAGCGAATGAGAATGAGAAAAGAGTGGCTTTGGTATGACTATGTAACCGTAAAAGCTCTTTTCCACCAGAGAACATCGACATCTTTAAAGGAGTGAGAAAGAATTACGGGTTACATGGTGGGCTTGCTTCCCTCCTTGCTGTCATTCCACAGGAAACCATTTAACCCAAGGTCATTTCTGTACCACAAGTCCAAACTGCAGTTTCCATTCAAATCCAATTACCTAAAATTTCAAGGTCTTTCACTCATTTGCAGTTCCTTGCCCGGTCATAGCACTGTATTTACATTTTAGTCTAGGAACAATCGGGATTCACTGGAAGACTTTGAAAGGTCACATTTTCCATCAGAGGTTTCACGAAGGCAAACAGCTTCGTTAGAAGCCTTGATGTTGGACTTGCGAAATGGGTGAAGGTAGGTGACACCTGCAGGCTCTTTCCCTCAACAGCTTTCCAGGTTCTGGCTTTTACCCACCTGCATTCATTGCAGCTTCAACCATATTTGATGATTTAGAGTTAGTCTCTTTTACCAGCTTCTGCGGTGGTTTTTCATTTGTATTTATCACCGACATGTAAAATTCTACTCTTGAATTTCTCTCTTTTTTCCCCACCATGGATTTTATGGCATCCAACTACTTGGCCTTTAATTTCCTTTGGCTGGAATTGTGCCATTTTATAGATTCCTACCCCTGGGCGAATCTAGGATTCAAGAAGCCTTTTTTCTCTCTTATTCGCATCCCATAATATTCTCTAACACTTATCCTCAAATTGGTTTTTCATGTCAGTAAAGTAAACAAAACAGAAATGACAATTTGAGGAACAGACTAAAAAGACAAGCAACAACCCACTTGTAGTTGCCGGAGAGATTTTGTGCTGAAGTTACGAGATTTCATTATTTAAGACAAATTAAGATCTATAAAATTGCATTCCATCTAAATGTACGGGCATGGTATTGGCAACTGTAGATATATAAAATAAAAAATAAAGTTACATTTTCCTTTGGCTCATAGAAAAGCTGTTCAAATGGTAATAAGCTGGAATTATCATTATAAAAGATCTCTTATTTTCCTGTAAAATTGCAGGAGCTACTTTAAAAATGTATTTCTCTCTGAGAAAAATGATCCATCATTATGGCTGAGAATTTTTTAACCTAATCTAATGACAGTAACCCTTCTCTTATGTTATAAAATAATGGGCTGATTTTAAAACATCTATTTATAAGTATTTTTTATATCAAGATATATTACATGAATTTAAAACTTTGAAATTATAAATGATTTCCCTTAAAAACATTAAGCACACAGACCGTAACAGGATTTCTCTAAAGTTTAATTGTTACTCTAGTGGTTGGTTAGAAAATTAAACCTCAACGCTGAGCAACTTTTGTTTTTAATTAGTTCCTTTGCAGTTTTAACTTTTTGCCAGATGATTAAAAGGTCTCACTTCATGCCAAAATATGAAATTGTTTTTACATGTGAAAGGGCAACTGTAAAACTTGGCTCATAGCTTCTTTTTCATGATTTTCTACTTTTCCACTAGTATATAAATAAATTTCTGCATAACTGTCCTGTTCCCTATATAAAGCCCCATTACTTCCCTTGTATTTATAAGCTTAATTGTTTATTACAGGTAGCATTAGGACAATTATGTAATTTCTGAAATAGTCATATAGCCTTTGCGTGTTCCTAAGATTGACTTATTTATGGTTTAAGATCTTTCCGTGGCTATGATCCCATTGCATTCTTAATTACAGGAATAGCTGCACCCACTGAGTTTGTAAAAAAAAAAAACAAAAACAAACAAACAAACAAACAAACAAAAACAACTCTTGTCACCACTGCTCTTCCCATTCCTAGATCTTCACGTGTTCACTCTTGGCTAGACATTGAACTACGTCTCCTGCACCAAAACCTCCTGCCTCGTCCATCTATTACTTGGGCAATGGACTTACCTTTTCAGCATCGTATTTAGTGACATGGACCTTGGAGTAAATGAGTTGTAGGTGTGACTCCCTGTGTCACCTTCTCGCCTTGAGCCTGACTTACCTTACATAACTGCCCTGGCCCCTCAGTCTCTAATTTAGGGGAACAGGGCTAATCACGATACCTAAGTCAGAGTTGAGAGGATAAACCTAGGCTAAGTGAATGAAGCGTTCAGCACACACTGTGCCTATCAAATGGTGGCTGGTCAAAGGAGGAGTATTGTATCTCTATTTTTGCCCAGTTGTCTCTGCCAAGAGGCCACAGGTTCCCTGACGATAGGGAAGATATTTCTGCTGTTGTTTTTCTTAGCTTTATTAAATGGTATGGAGCTGACCTAAAATAGAAGCTCAGCAGATGATGTTATTGAAAGTCTATGCAATTCAACTAAATAATAAGGTTCACCTCACTGTTCTGTATTCCTACCCTCAATCCCACTGAAATTCTGCATCTTCATTGCACTTGTTACTGCCCCCTTGGGATCCTCTCTTGCTTGGTGACTCCTTTTTTGTTGATGTCATCGTTCCTGAGATTAGATCTTATGGCCTGTATGAGACAGGCAATGACACCATTTAGATTCATTCATTCAATATATTCTAACCTGTAATCACCACACGACAGCCACCGAAGTAGAACTGCACCTTCGCTGACTTTGGTCCAATAGTCTGATTGAAACAACTCAGTCCTCCATCAGCCTTAGAGTTGGCCATTCTCCTTCTCTTCTGTGTAATATATTTTAGCTACTGATGAGTGGCCAGAGTTAGAAAGGATTCCTTGTTTAATTGATATGAATCACTATGAAACAATGGCTGCCCTTTTAAAGCCAAGTGATGGGAAATTCACTACCTGCTAAGGCACTTTTTTCCTTTATTTCTCCTAAAAAGTTTTCCTTAGTTAAGCTGCTATCTATTTGAAGAAGTTTCATTTTGATAGTTTTGATCCTATTTTTTGGCAAGCCTGCTTCTTTCCTGAAGAGGAGATTTCAACTATTTAACGGTAGCTCTTGCTTACTCCCTGAGACTATATCATTAAAAAAAATCATTTCTTTCTGTTATGTTTTATGAAGTTTAATCTTCGAAATGATTCTCTATGTGGTAATTATTAGACAAATTCTTTGTGTTCTTTCTAATGACCACACCCACACCTCACAGTAGTGTGGGCTGTCCAAGGTGGAAAATTTGTGCAAAATAGTGTCTAGGCACCAAAGTTCAAAATTAGTATCAGGCTGACCCAGTTATCCATCCATGATGGGTTCTCATAAAATTGCTATCAACTGAAACCTTAACAACTTTTATTATTTCTTTCTGATACTCATTCAACCTCTCTCCCACCTCGAAACTACTAGCAGACATATGTTTTGCACTATTAAATTATTGCTAATTTCTGACTCGTTTTTTAGTACACTGCCAAGATATTTTGGATCCTGATTTCATCACCATCTAAAATATAATAATTTTCTTTCTCAGTCTCCAAAATGCTTGTTAGCCATCTTTAGAATTACTTCTCATTCCAATGACTTTGTAGCCAAACTTGTCAAGATTTATAGCATTTCTAAGACCACATCTTCTGAAATATTTCTTGCTTTTCATGCAAACATACTCTTTTATTTCCAGATTTCAAGATATAAATGTAAATGTCTTATTTTAAAATATGTGTGTGTGTATTATCTGAAATTTTTAATGCTCTTTTCCATCCCATTTACACCATAACTGCTTCCATGCATCATCAAAACAACATCATTATTGAGGGTTGTTTTTTTTTTCATTTTAATTTTATCCAAGAATATGCTAGAAAGATGTGTATGGGAGAACCCCCCCCCAGAAAAAATGGAAATATCTTCTGGAGTGTGGGCCTCCTGTAGTGCAGGCTTCCCCCTCTAGGTGACCTAGGGGCCCCTCTGTATCAGCGTACCAGCTGGCGTTGTTAGGAGAGGCTATGTTCGGCTTCGGTGAATTTTTTTTGAAGAGTCTTTCAACACGTATGCCCATTTCACGATGGGTGATTTACAAGTGCACCTGCCTACACCGTGCTGAGTGTTCAGCAGTTTTTGACCCAAAAGGGCATGACTTCTGTGCCCCATCCTCCCTATTCACCAGATCTCACCCCAAGCAATTTTTTTGTTGTTGTTTCCCCAGGTGAAAAAAAAAATCCTCAAAGGAAAGTGTTTTGCTGATGTGGAAGAGGTCAAGCAACAAATGATAGGAGCAATAAAAGGCATCAAAATCAACAAGTTCGAAACCTGTTTGAGTGGGGAGAAAAATGTCTCAATAGGTGTGCTGCATCAAATGGAGAGCACTTTGAAGGCGACTGAAGTTTAAACATGAAAGAATAAATACACGATTTTTTATAAACGAATTCTGGTTTGCCCCCCCCCTTGTATTTTATAGGAACACACTAATTGCTACTTTTTCCTTTTTAAAATTAAGTATAATTTTCCAATAAAATGATTTAATAGTTTCATTACAAATTACATTTTATGTTATTATTATAGTCTCCATAATTTACAAATGCTTAGATTTCAATTAGTAACTGATTCCTGACATAAAACGTTTCAAAATATTTAGAAAGTCAGACTGAAGTTTTGTTTTCTTGTTATTTTAATCCATGTGGCAGGGGAGACAACGCAGAAGTATAAATTCTCTTTGACTTTGCATTTGCCTTGGTTTGTTTCAGAATCCATCTGTTTTAGACTCTGGCCCCTCCTTCCACTCTCTCTACAGTTTGCGGGATCTTACGCATCTCCACAACTTAACCTGGGCTAACACTCATATCACAGACGCCTGCACACAACCAGCATTTTCCTAACCAGTCCTTTTGAGACCCTGCTGCAGGCTTTGTTTATTTGTTTGCTCTGTGCCCAGTTTGGTGGAAAAATGATCATTGCTTCTAATCCATGGCCTCTTCTTGATTTCCTGCTAGCCACACAAGGATTTTTTTTTAATTGAGTTGACTCATCTCGAATATATTTAAGTTGACACAAAAATTGAGCAGAAACTACAGAGTTCCCATAGCCTCTCCTCCAAACTTGGCACCTCTATGGTTTCCTCTATTATTAACATTTTGCACTAGTGCAATGTATTATTTACAATTGATAGATTAAGACTATTATTAACTAAAGCCCATAACTTATATTAGGATTCCCACTTCGCATTGCGCAGTTCCATGGGCTTTGATAAATGCATGCCACGTCTTCACCACAACAGCATCACACAGAATAGATCCAGCGCCTTAAAAGCCTCAGTTCCCCCACCGATCCATCCCTCTCTCCTGACAATCTCTGAGCTTCTCTATAGTTTGGCCTTTTCCAAACTGTCATATAATTGGAACCACATGGCATATAGTCTTTTCAGATTAGCTTCTTAGAAATATGTATTAAGGTTTCTCCACATCTTTTTACAGCTTGAAAGCTCTTTTCTAAATCACTAAATAATATTTCTCTGTATGATATATATACTTGGCTTATATATTCAACTATTGAAGAACCTCTCGGTTACTTCCAAGTTTCGGCTAGTGTAAGTGAGGCTGCCGTAAACATTCACGTACCTGGTTTTGTGAGACATAAGTGTCCAACACATTAGATTAAATATCTAACTGCTACATCCTACATTAAAACTGTTTAACTTGGTAAGAAATTGCCAAACTGTCTTCTCTAGTAGCTTACAACAAGCAATGAATAAGAATTCCTATTCTCCGCATCCCCTCCTGCATCTGGTATTGTCAGAGTTCTGGAATTTCACCATCCTAATAAGTGCAGAGTGGCATCTCACTGCTGTTTTAATTTGCAAGTCCCTAATGACTTATTATGTGGAGCATCTTTTCAGATGTTCATCCGTCATCTGTATAACCCCTTTGGTCAAGTACCTGTTCAGACCTTTGCCCATAGTATATCGGGTAAGGTGTTTTCTTATTGTAGATTAACAAACATTTTGGATACACACTCAAGGCAAAATCATTTTGAAGTACACTCCCATCAGCAGTACTGGTCCGTCCCTCCTTGAAAGTCTCTTTCAATATTCTACACACTTCTACCAAAATGCACGCAATAACTGACTGCAAACATTTGCTCACACGTTTGGCCTCCGTTATGGATGCAAAGTCTTTCAGAAGAGAAGTATTTCTACATCCCCAGCCACATGTGTTGCCAGACAGAGAAGAAGCATTCAATAAATGATTTTGAGTGGATGTCATTACCGAATTCAGCTATAGCAGACTCTATAGCTAGTTGTCTAAGACACTGTCTCAAACCGGGTAAAATTCCCTGTTTCAAAAACACAAGAGGAATTGTTGGTGGTTTTCCAGGAAAAAAAGAAAACATTTGACCCATCTATCAGATATTTTTAAGAGTATTTGTTCCTTTGTTTCAACTTTATCCTCTGGTTTCTTAACAGCTGGAGTACCTGGGAGTTACATTTTCGCTGTATCATTCACACACAAAAATCCATTCCCTTTAACCTGAGCCTTTTTCAAGGCTCAGGATAAAGAAGGGTTTAAGCATTTATTGATTAGTTCCTGCTAGTCAGTAATCAATTCTAATGGGGGATATGAAGACAGTGGTGGGATCATTGTGACCTCCTTAAAGGGATTCAATTTAAAAAAAATAAACACTATCACTGTCATTAGTTTAATTCATAGAGGTAGCTATAGAGATAGAAAAATGGATGATAGATGGATAGATAATTTGGAAGAGTAGAAGATAAATTTATCAATGTCTGATACACTGAGAAAGTGTATACTTTTTCTGACCCAGCATTCACTTCTAGGTACCCACTGTTTGTTGACTCTCACAGTAACTACATACATTATTTGTAATTGCAAAACACATGAGATAATACAACTGACTGCCAACGTCTTTATATGATAGAATGCTATATACCAGATTAAATAAATACATACATACACACATATTCTAGGCATCAATGTAAATAGATATCAAAAACAATGTGAGGTGAAAATTCAAATTGCAAAATAAAATGTGCAAAATGATATCATGTATATCCATTAACAATCAATATATTTTGTCTGCATATGAATGTGTTGTAAAATATATATATTAAAAATGGACTGGCAAGATACAGACCATATTCAAACTAGCATACCCATGTGGCAATGTGATTGAGAAACATTTAAAAGGAAACTTTCTCTCCAATGCGTGTGTTAAATTTTAAATGCTCTGAAGCTAACGTTATCAAACATTGAGGCTTTGAGAAGCATAGATGTTTATTATATTTTTTCTATGTTTAATTATGCATTGTTTTAATTACAAATGTAAATATTTTTAGGGAAACTTCATAGGCTCTTAAACTGATGTAGGAAACAGAATTTTAGAAGCACCTCAGTGAAAACTAAGTCACCAGAGAAATGATCAGGATCAGCTCAAGGGAAAGAAGCAGCAGACCCAGAGACGAGCAGCCAAGTAGATGACAGCATGGGACCAGAGATGGTGAAATATGCTGGAGAATGGGTCTTATGATGTAGAGCACTTTGAACAGGGAACCCTACCTCCTTGGGTCTTGCTTCCCTCCTGTCAAATGATGGATATAAACAGATGTACCTATTATAGGTCTTCCAACTTTAAAATGTAATGAATGGTCCTCTGAATATGTTCTACGTGGTTTCACCAATCCTTCCCATTCTTTTTATTTTGATACTATTATGTATGAAAAGAAAGAAAACCTATTCTGATTTAAATCATTGGTTGCCACCCAGTAGCTCTTTCCTTTTCTTTCTGAAGGGTGAGCAATGGTAGAAACTGAAAATCAGACCCCTTTTTTCCCCAGATTTTGTTAAATTGAGGCAGCCATGGACCAACACTGGCCAATGAGATGTGAAGGAATGTCTGTTGGGAGACAGGAGCTTCTGAGAGAGGATCTCCCCTCCTCCTTCTCTTCCTATGTGGATGCTGCTGGAGTTACACAGCAGAGCCACTTGCGACCCCACAGGAGCAAGTTCAAGCGTAAAATGCTAGCTCATGACATGGTCTGCCTGTGCTCAGCCACTGCAAGCTTGATCCCCTTCCTCCAGGCTGATGTAGAGAAATCACCAATATTCTTTACTCCCTAAGTTGTTGTTATTCTTTTACTTGCAGCCAAGAGCATCTTCATGGTTCTGTGTATGTTCTCTTCATTTTTTCTGCTGTTAGCCATTACATTTTTTTTAGTCAAATGGCCCATATTTTAAATGTTTCCATATTTTTTTCCAAACTACATGTTTTAGGGTAGAAAACAAAATAAACTATGTAGTATTGTTTGTTTTATTTAGATATAAATGTAGGATAATGGGACTTCATACTGTTTGAAATGTAGATCAAGAAAAAATTTCATTGAGCCCTGGCTGGTGTAGCTCAGTGGATTGAGCGTGGGCTGGGAACCACAGGGTCCCGGTTCGATTCCCAGTCAGGGCACATGCCTGGGTTGCAGGCCAGGTCCCCGTGAGGGCCATGTGAGAGGCAACCACACATTGATGTTTCTCTCCCTGTATGTCTCCCTCCCTTCCCTTCTCTCTAAAAAATAAATAAAAATAAAAATCTTTAAAAAAAAAATTCATTGAACTTCCTGCCAAGATGGAGGTGTAGGTAGACATGCTGTGCCTCCTTGCACAACCAAGACAGACAATGACAATTTAAAAACAAAAAACCACCAGAACTGACAGAAAATAGAACTGTATGGAAGTCCAACAACCAAGGAGTTAAAGAAGACATATTCATTCACTGGTAGGAGGGGCGGAGCCGGGCAGCAGGGCAGACCCCACAAGCCCATGGCTGGTGAAGTGGGCAGTCCCACATTTGAGTGCTGATAAAGGAACAACTGGGAAGCAAAACAGACCTTGCAACCCAGGGCTCCATCTCAGGGAAATAAAGCCTCAAACCACCGATTGAAAACACCTGTGGGGGTTGAAGTGGCAGCAGAACTTCCTCCCAGCCTCACAGGAGAGTTCATTGGAGAGACCCACAGGGTTCTAGAACACACACAAACCCAGGAATCAGCACAGAAAGGCCAAATTTGCTTGTGGGTAGTAGGGGAAGTGACTGAAAGCCGGCAGAGAGCTGAGCAAGCGGCGTTGTTCCCTCTCAGACCCCTCCCCTACATACAGTGTCACAACAAAGCAACATGGTTGCCCTGCCCTGGTGAACACCTAAGGCTCTGCCCCTTATACATAACAGGTATGCCCAGGAAAAAAAAAAAAACGGCCCAAATGAAAGAACAGATCAAAGCTTCAGAAAAAATACAACTAAGACAAGAAGAGATAGCCAACCTATCAGATGCACAGTTCAAAACACTGGAAATCAGGATGCTCACAGAATTGGTTGAATTTGGTCACAAATTAGATGAAAAAATGAAGGATATGCTAAATGAAATGAGAGGAAATGTGTAGGGAACAAAGAGTGATGGGAAAGAAACTTGTACTCAAATCAACAGTGTGGACCAGAAGGAAGAAAAAAACATTCAACCAGAAAAGAATGAAGAAACAAGAATTCAAAAAAATGAGGAGAGTCTTAGGAACCTCCAGGACATCTTTAAACATTCCAATATCTGAGTCATAGGGGTGCCAGAAGGAGAAGAGGAAGACCAAGGGATTGAAAACTTATTTGAACAAATAATGAAGGAGAACTTCCCCAATCTGGCAAAGGAAATAGACTTCCAGGAAGTCCAGGAAGCTCAGAGAGTCCCAAAGAAGTTGGACCCAAAGAGGAACACACCAAGATACATCATAAATACATTACCCAAGATTAAAAATAAGGAGAGAATCTTAGAAGCAGCAAGAGAAAGGGGGACAGTTACCCACAAAGGAGTTCCCATAAGACTGTCAGCTGATTTCTCAAAAGAGACCTTTCAGGCAAGAAGGGGCTGGAAAGAAGTTTATCAACTCATGAAAGGCAAGGACCTACATCCAAGATTACTCTATCCAGCAAAAGTTTCATTTAGAATGGAAGGGCAGATAAAGTGCTTCTCAGATAAGGTCAAGTTCAAGGAGTTCATCATCACCCAGCTTTTATTATATGAAATGTTAAAGGGATTTATATAAGACATGCAAGGTTATCTATCAACAGGGGAGTGGGAAGGGGAGAGAGGGGGAGAAGGTGCAGAGAATAAGTAGCATAATGGTAGGTAGAAAACAGACAAGGGGAGGTTAAGAATAGTATAGGAAATGTAGAAGCCAAAGAACTTATGTGTATGACCCATGGACAAGAACTAAAGAGGAGGAAGGAGGGGTAGGTACAAAGGGTAGAAGGGAATAAAGGGGGGGAAATGGGACAACTGTAATAGCTTAATCAATAAAATATATTTTAAAAAAAGAAAAAATTCATTGTATCATTTGTCATAATCCTTGGTACAAAAATAATGTTTCAACACAGAAGAAGTATCCCTATCTGAGTGACGGAAGGACGAGGAGACAGAGCAAAGTTAGCTCATGCCAGTGCGTCAAGGCAGCTGTCGGCATTACCAGGAACAGGTCTACTGGGGTACCACAGGGCAAAAGCACAAGAAAAAAACAACACAAGGAAAATATAGTGTCTAAAGACAGCAGCATTTGGGAAGAGAAGCACCAAGCGGGTGAGTGTTTCTCCCATGCCATTCCCCTCTGTTACATAAAACTGTAGACACAGCAATTACAAACATTTCCCTTGACTTCCTTAGTTAGTTGTGCTAAACCCAGAGAATGTAAACACTCTGAATCTGCCATTCTCCTCTTAAAATATGAATAGCAATACATGTGCCAAAGGGTTAACCTACGGATAAATGAATTCAGAGAGAGAAACAGAAAGAGAGTGAGCATTTAGATTAACTGGTATGTTACAGGCATTCAATTATACTACGGGTAATATTTTTGGTTTCAGTATTACAATCATTGTATATTCAGGTATACACTTTTCATTTTTGATTCCTTTGAGCTCAGTGAGGTGCTGAATGAGAAAATGAGAACTAAATACTAAAAACATACATTAGATTTGACAAGTTAAGTCATAATTTGGAATTCCTCCAATCAGCACACCCATGATGGGCACCCTTGTTTAATAAACATCATTTTACATGCCAGACTTAAAACAAAAGGAGTCTCAATCCCCCAGCACAGGAAGCTTGAGTAGAGCTTCAGACTCTAGGAAAAATCTCAGCCTCTTTGTCCATTCTCCCGCTCTTTATTTTTCTCACCATTTCCCCTTTCCCCTTACAGTCATCTCTCCTGAGAACAGAGAGCTGGCTAGGATATGATGGCGCTACTTTACTCACCAAAGTCTACGTAGTTAAGTGCAACCAGCTATTGTCCCCTCCTCCTGAAGTGCTTTCTGATCCTTCTACGCACAAGCAGCATCTGTCCCCAGTCTGATACCCACTGCACTTGACTCATGACTTTTAAATGTAATTTATCACATACTACTATGTAGTACAATTGTTTTGACATATTTTCTTTCCTTTCCTGAAAGAGAGAAAATAAGCATGATCCCTTCGCTATCATTTTTAAGCCCTGCCCTTTGTAGCACTGAACAGTGCACAACTGGAAGGTCAGTATATATTTGCTAGAACATGAACGCATACATCTAAAGTGACTTGATGGTGATAATAACTAGACTGTATTAAATAACTCAAATGTACAAGCTGCTGGGCTAGGTGCTTAAATAACTTGCACAATGGATTACTCAAAAGATATAGCCAAGCCATTATTACTTTCATTTTACAGTAAATAAAGTCACATAAGTTATTAGCAAGAAATCTAGAATTCACATTTCAAAAAAAAGAAAGACTCAGTGATCATAAACAGTTTTGCCCACATCACACAGTGAGGACATGAATTTATCATTTCAAATGTTTCTCTTTGAAGTTATCTAATTTAAATCATCTTATTTCTTAGAAGAAATGTATTGTCTTATATGACTAAAAAGTTCAAAAGTCTGTCTTGGGGGACACTTGGATATGAAGTTTTATGATATAAACTCTGACTCACTTCTCTGGAAATATCTTGACTAGGCCATTCTGCAGGTGAAGGCTTCTTCATCACAATGGCTGCCTCATGACAGCAAATAGCTGCAGATGACCAGACCTCACATTTGTATCCCATGCCATTCAGAGATAAATGAACTAATTATAAGGAACACTTTTTATTATTGTCAGAATAATAAGGAAGAAGCTAGACTAGATAGCCCTAGAAAACATCTCTGTTTACCAGATCAGGACAGCTGCCAATATTTGCAAATGTCCAAGATGACTTTCACCTCCGGCAGAAAGCAGGGCTAATCCAAACCATTTGATTAACATAAATTCGGGGAGAATGGATTTCCTCAAAAAAAAAAAAAATCAGGGCACAGCATACAGGGTTCATTATAACAGAAAAGCAGGGACTAAATCATGTCACATCAAAGCTCCTATTCTTTAAAATTCCCCTATGAGGCCCCCACTCTGTAATAGATGGCAAAGGTCACTTCTCGTTAGCTACCCAAAGCACTGTGCAGCAATTTTCAGATCCTTTAGCAGTGCCTATACGTACAAGTATTGATCCCAAACTTCTCTCTTTTCTGAAACTCTGCCCTTCTTTTCCTAGGATACATTGCCTATTTTTTTCAGCCAAGCCATCCTTCAGCTGCCTGGATCGCCTGAGTGCAGCTCAAGTGTAATGCCAAACAAATCAACAGAATAGCTGTCGGGCCTTCACTAGAAACAGTATCAGCCTTGTCTGTTCATACTGAGAGCAGAATGGAAGTGACACAAATAAAATGTAACGGGATAAAATATATTGCTCAATGTACAGTAACAAGGAACTATTGGTTGACAATGTTTTCTCCCCTATCTTTCAATATAGTTTCTCTATGATTTTGACATAGTGTTAGTAAACGAAGTGTTTATAGCTATGTCAAACACATAGTAAGAGCTCAATAAATGTATTTTAAGGATTGAATAAATAAATGAATCGATTAATTAAATCAAACCCAACAAACCAGTTATAGAATATGGACTTAGCAATGCAGAATCTTATATTGGGAAAACAATCTTGGTGTAAACGCCATCAGATCCATCTAGTTTTCCTGAAAATAAATTATTTCCACTGAGTTCCTGACGTGGAGTTCTTGTAATGCTGGTTGACTATCTCTACAAAGAAAAATCATACCACATGGATCACTTAATCCCTGGAATACACAGAGATGCATATCTGAGAGCTTCTCATCTTAAAGAAAGGCTCCTTGTGGCTTCCACAACAGTGAAACCAGCCAACATAGACTGTAGAGATTAGGAAAGTATGAAGAAAATTATATAAGCCAATACGATTGCCTTTGGATCTACAGAATGTCTATATGCTCAGAGAATTAATAGCACATGACACAATTTTAAGTAAAAAGAAAACAGGATGCCTTTAAATCTGTAGTTTTACTTTGACACAGTTCTCTCTCGATACTGGGGGTTTTCGAAATTTAAAATGAAAGGGAAATTAATACGCTTTTGGAGTGTGAACTATGTCCACAGTATTGTTTTGCATTTCATGGACAAAAGTCCCTTTTCATCTTTGCAATGTTACCGTCAAGTAGGTGTTGCTATTAACTCCATTCTCAGAGGCATTAGGTGTAGGAAATTTAAGTGACTGACTTGAACCTCTACCTGGAGAGAAAGCCCATGCCTTACACCTCCATGCACTGCCTTTCAGCTATGTTTATCATTTTTTCCCCTAAACTGCATCAGAAAAAAACAAAACCTAGAGATATTCTTGGCGAAGGATTCATGCCATGGGTTCTGCTCTAACATTTAACATCCGTGATACTGTTTGCTGAACGAAGAGAAATGCTAAGACTCCACCAAATGTTTACTGAGTAGATTATTCTCGATGGCCTTCTGCTGAAAAGTTTAAAATTAAAAATAGAACACGATTCCCTATTTGTCTCCCCCGCCAGGCTGTGTGGGAGCAGCAACCCAGGTTGCCGGCAAAGTTCCCGCAGCTCGGCGAGGTGTCTTCCTTCACCCCCATGTTCATGCCCCCTCTCCATTTCTATCAGAACAGAAAATAGTAACTAATAGCTTCAATAGCTTCCCCTTTCATCGCTTCAACTGTGAATAAACACCGTTTGTCTTTCATCTGTCAGAATCTATGGATGGCCACCTAGGGCCTGATGGAGTCTTGCAACTGCTGCTTGCAGGGAATTACCACAGACATGATCAATGGTGGTAAAGGAGCAAGGATAGGGTCCTAGGGGGTGGTAAGTATGTCCCTCGGTTCTCAAAAGGTGCTCTGGGCTTCTCACATTCAGGGAACCTGGCTGCAGTTACATCATGTGTCGGGAGGAAATGAGAGTACTCGTCTCTCCTCTGACAGAATGGGAGAGCGGGATTTTTGCCTGGGGAGGAGGTGAAAGGAGATAAAGCATTTCCTTTTCTCTTGCTCTGTCTAGCTAGGGGGAAACACATGCACTGGTGCAAAGCAGCGCTGTGGATTCTGCAGCAAATACGAGGTCTGCTGTGCAGGCAAGAGACAGATTGGAGCAAACACTGGAACTGCGGACAGACAGGCCTGGCTGTAATTCCCACCTCCGCCACTTGCTGGCTGGCTGATCTAAGACCTGGAATGAAAGATCTTGAACCTCAGTTTTCCCCACTGTAATATGGGACAGCATTAACCTACCTTGCAGAGTCGCCGTGAGAAGAAGGTTGCTAGATTTAGCAAATAAAAATAGAAAGAGCTCTTTGTTAAATTTGAATTGCAGGCCTACAGCAGCAAAAAAATTTGGTATAAGTATATCCCAAATATTGCATGAGACATACTTAAACTAGACATTATTTGTTGTTTACCTGAGATTCAAATTTAAAGGGGTGCCCTGCAGTTTATCTTGCAACCTTACTAGAAAAGTGAAGCACCTACTAGCACAATGCTTGACACCGATTTGTTGCTCCGCAGAATTACGTCCCCCTTCACCTCACGCGTTTTAGTTTTATGCTCCACACAAGGACTCATTTTTCAACTACTGAATGAGTCAAAGTTTAATTTTGTTTTCTTTGAACCCACATACTAGGAGAACATCAAACGTTCTCTTTGGTGAGGGCTAACTAAGGGATTTCCTTCACCTGCCATCGAAGATTCCAGGAAAGTTCAAGGTTTCAAGGTTGAATCTCTTTCAGTAACTGATTTAGGAAGTCCATTAGTTTGTCAACTAGAAAATATAAATCAATATGACTTGAGTTGACGCTGTACTATTTTCTGTGCAGACACAGGAAGAAGTTGCAAAGGATAACTCTCCTTTTTTTTTTTTTGTTTAACTTATTTGTTATTATTATTCTTGAAACAATACTCTGGGCCAAATACTGAGTATAAATAACTTTTCTTTTTGTCTTCTAGTAGTACAAAGATTTTCCCCCTGTAGTAATATTTGCTCCTTTTTATTGTAAATATGGTCATTCATAATTTACATTTTTCTATTCCTACTCACTAATAATTTTTGAGGGGGATTTTGACTTTGGTCTATGTTCAACTCAAATAAACTTCTGTCAAAGACAGACAAGTGCCATATGATTTCACTCATATGTGGAATCTAATGAACAAAGTAGAGACAGACTCATGTGTAGAAAGCAGGCTGACAGCTGTGGAGGGTAGGAGGCTGGACGGATTGAACAAAAAAAGAAAAAAGGGAAAAACCCACGTACATGGAAAAAGTGTGGTCACTGCTGCGAGGGAGCAGGGCTGAAGGGGGGCAGCGGGTATAGGAGAATAAATGGTGATGGAGAGAGACTTGACTTGTGGTGATGAACACACAATACAGTGTACAGATGAAGTTTTGTAGAATTGTGCACCTAAAACCTATATAATTTTCTTACCTAGGATAACTCTCTATTTTATAGCTGGAGAAACTGAGGCATTGATTGACTCATTGAATGATTTACTCACAAACACCCCCACCAATCAGAAGGAAGAAAATAAAAGTCAATTCCTTGGATTCTAATCCAATATTATTATTTTTTACTTTATTCACAAATTTAGGAAAGGAGGAAATGAGACAGAATATGTGGAATTATTTGGAAACCTTCAGGAAAAAAGCAATAAACTAAAAACATTGTTATTACATTGAAACTGAATATATTTGTCACAATTAAGTCCATTTTCCATCATCCTAATATTAAAAGGAAGAGCAAGTAAGCTACACTTAAACAGCATTTAAATTAGGTTAATGTTCAGAAAGGTTAATAATAGTATGAAATGTAGCTCTACTTTTCATTTGACAGCTGAAGTCTAGCCTTCTACGTGTTATTAACTGCAATTAAAAACATTCCTTCTGTTACCAAAAGAAAATTGCTCTTATAAAGGTTAATTACTAGAAAAGTGTACCTTTATTTTTAATGTTTACCTATTAAATGTAACGAATATGACAATAGAGGTACATTTGATTTATTTACTACCTATAGGCAAGTTAATATTACACTATATTTTTTTAAAATATTTTTTTAAAGATTTTATTTATTTAGTTTTAGAGAGAGGAGAAGGGAGGGAGAAAGAACAATGTACGGTTGCCTCTAACATGGCCTTCACTGGGAACCTGGCCCGCAACCCAGGCAAGTGCCCCGACTGGGAATTGAACCGGGACCCTCTGGTTCCCAGCCCGCGCTCAATCCACTGAGCTACACCAGCCGGGCAATATTACACTATATTGATACTATAAAAAAGAATATTTAAAATTCTTTTTTTAAAGATTTTATTTACTTATTTTCAAAGAGAGGGGGAAGGAAGGAGAAAGAGAGGGAGAGAAACATCAATGTGTATTTGCTTCTCACATGGCCCCCACTGGGGACCTGGCCTGCAACCCAGGCATGTGCCCTGACTGGGAATCGAATTGGTGACCCTTTGGTTCACAGCCCACGCTCAATCTACTGAGCTACACCAGTCAGGCAGAATATTTAAAATTCTTAGTGGCCTTTTGACATCAGGATATATATATGCTACATGCTTGATGTGGGCCTCGATTCATGTCCCTGTTTGTATTCCATTGTATAAGAGGAGGGTGTAAACTATAGATTTTTAATTGGCTTATAATTAATATCTGTTTATGTTAAAAATAATACTAACATCATAAACCTGGATATTAAAATATGAGCCATTTCTTCCAGGTCCCTACAATCACACCTTATAGTGTTTTAGACATTTTCTGCCATCCAGATTTTTTTAAGGAAATGGGATAGTCAATGATATTCTATTAATGCCCAATAATTGTTCTCATATTTCCTTCCTTTCCATCTAAATTTTTACCTTTTCATTTTTCTAAAGGCAATGTGACGTCCACAGGAGGAAGTCCATGGCTTTCATCTTGATTTATAGGTATGATGATAAAAGTTTAGTCTCATAGCTTGCTGCCCACTCCTCTGACAGAATATAACCTGCAGCATCTGTTTGAAGACAGATTATCCATAGCTGGATATAGTTTGATTTTAGTAAACATAGCCTACGGCATGAACACATTGAATTTGGACTCAAGTTGCACAGAATAGAAAAGCACGAATATTCCAATATGCAGTATGTTTTCAAATTAATTCTATGCCTAAGGTCTTTGTTTTGTTTTCTGCTCAATCCTTAGGAAGTTAAATTCACAGCACACAATGGTCAATATATACTATAAACATATCGATGGAATATTTAGCCTCAACGCAAATGTTATGACATGAATTCATTCAGAAAATACTTTTCACGAATTTCCCATACCTGGCAGGCACTGTGGTAGGGACAAAGTCCACAACTGTCTTAACCTTTATCAGGTTTTTAATCTACTGTAGAAAATAGACAAATAAATATGCAAATTACAAATAATGATGCAATGTACAATAGGAAAAGGGCAGGATGCTATGAAATAATATCATTGAGTATTAGCAAAGGCTTCTCTAAGGAAGTAATACTTAAATTCAGACTCTAAAGAATGAGGAGTAGAAGGAAAACTGCTCTTGTCAGAAGACTATGAAGACGCGAAGGTACTTGGCCCCAGGGGTGGTGGTGCTGATGATCAAAGATGAGGTAAGATCTTGCTGAGTCTCCTAGGCTATTAAGCTGAACCTTTGGAAAGTCAATAGCAGGAGAAAGATAGATTGGTTTATGTGTTCCCTTTTGCTGCTGTGGACAGAGAATGCAGTGCAGTTGGCAAAGATGAAAGCAGGAGAAACAATACAGAGGCTGCTTGGGACGGAATGGTGGCAATGGAGATGGAGAGGAATGGATTGTTTGAGATGCGCATGTGTTCATTTTTCTAAGTCGACAAGTGAGTAGCAGAAAGAAACTTTGTGTAACCTCAGAGAAATTTAAAAGATATGCATACTGAAAACCAAAATATTTTTTAAAATCCTCCAGACTTCTGGTCAAGAAGGAGCAGTAGGTAAACATGCTTTGCCTCCTTGCACAACCACAGAATAAATTACAACTAGCCTCAAAACAAATAACACACAGAACCATCAGAAAATCTAGCTGCAGGGAGGTCCAACAACCAAGGATTTTAATAAGCCACATTCATCTAGTTGAGCAGGAGGGGTGGAGTTGCAGAGACGGTCCAAGAGGTGTGGAGACACGGTGTGGCGAGGAGAGGTGGTGGTGGCAGAGGAATGGGCTGTCCCACATTCACATGTGGTGGATAAAAATTGTGAGAGATACCTTAGGAGTGAGAGACCCCACACCCAGGCAAAACCACAGAGTCCCTGGCTCCAGCACCAGGAAGATGAATCCTTATAACTTCTGGCTGTAAAAGCCAGTGGGGATTGGAGTAGTGGAAGAAACTGCTGGATTTTCAGGGGACTCCACTTAGGGAACACACAGACTTAAAACGTATGCAGGCCCACCCCTTCTGGGATTCAGCAGCTGGGCAACAGCTGGAAGGGTGCCAGTCACCCAGGGCAACAGTTGGAAAGGCGCCCAGAGCACCGGGTGAGTGCCAGGCTAAACCCTAGAAGCCAAGCAGCAGCACTGTTGCCTCTCTGGGCCCTCCCCAACACAGAGCCACAAAGAAATGAAGTGGGTTGCCCTGCCCTGGTGATTACCTAAGGCTCCACCTCACATAATGTATAGGTGTCTTTTGTACAATAGGCCACACTTCTAAAACAGGGAGTCAAAGCAGCTCTACCTAATACACAGAAACATATGCAGGGAGGCTGCCAAAATGAGGAGACAAAGAAATGTGGCCCAAATGAAAGAACAGAACAAAAACCCCAGAAAAGGAACTAAATGAAACAGAGATAACCAACCTATCAGATGTAGAGTTCAAAACACTGGTGATGAGGATGTTCAAAGAACTCATTGAGTAGAACAACAAAATAAAAAAGACCTAGAAAGAAATGAAGGTTACGTGGAGTGAAATAAAGAAAAATCTACAGGGAACTAGCGGTGGAGAAGATGAAGCCAGGATTCAAATCAACACTTTGGAACATAAGGAAGAAATAAACATTCAACCAGAACAGCAAGAAGAAAAAATAATTTAGAAAAGGAGGATAGTATAAGGTGCCTTTGAGACATCCAAATGTACCAATACCCAATCATAGGGATGCCAGAAGAAAAAGAGGAAGAGAAAGAAATTAAAAACTTATTTGAAAAAATAATTAAAGAAGACTTCCCTACTTTGGTGAAGGAAATAGACATACAAGTCCAGGAAGCCCAGAGTCCCAAACAAATTGGACCCAAAGATGACCACACCAAGACACATAACTAATATGCCAAAGGTTAAAGATAAAGAGAGAATCTTGAAAGCTGCAAGAGAAATGCATAAAGTGACCTTCAAAGGTGTTCTCATAAAACTGTCAGCTGATTTCTCAAAAGAAACTGCAGGCTAGAAGGGACTGGCAAGAAATATTCAAAGTGATGAAAAGCAAGGACCTACAAACCTAGATAATTCTATCCAGAAAAGCTATCATTTAAAATGGAAGGGCAGATAAAGCTAAAGGAGTTCATCAGCACCAAGCCATTATTATATGAATTGTTAAAGGGACTTATTTAAGAAAATGAAGATCAAAACTATGAACATTAAAATTGGCAACAAATTCACCAGAATCAACAACTGAATCTAAAAAAACAAACTAAGCAAACAACCAGAACAGGAACAGAACCACAGATACAGAGATCACACGGATGGTTATCAGTGGGGAGGGGGAGAATGGAGGAAAGGTACAGGGAGTAAGTAGCATAATTGGTAGCTACAAAATAGATGGGGATGTTAATAGTATAGGAAATGGAGAAGCCAAAGAACTTACATGTATGACCCATGGACATGAACTAAGGGGGGACGTTTCTGGAGGGAATGGGGGTACCAGGCATAGGGAAGCATAGGCAGAAAAATTGGGACAACTGTAATAGCATAACTAATAAAATATATTTTTAAAAATCCTCCAACCATAGACACAGACAACATTCTATTATGCATATGGACTCAAAGGCAAATTTTCTTTGTAATACACCATGCAGCTGACATCTCTGGCCTGGAAAAGCCATAGAATGGGCAGGCAAAGTTAGCTAGAGGTCTGTTATCATCATTTCTGAAAAAGGTCAGGTAAATTTTATGTAGTGCTAAGAACTCATTACCTTCCCAAGCAACATAAGAACCCCATGGCAATGTGTAGCAATAAAACTTCGACCAGAACATTAGTGGGCACAGAGGAAAAACGGTCAAACGCGTACACCTAGATGCTCTTTGTGAATGCCACTGTCACCAACAGAATGTTGCAGGGATGCACTGACCATCACAAAAGGGCATGCGTTCATTTAAGAAGCCACATTGTGATTATTCACACTATCCACCACATCTAACCAATAGCCTGCAGAGCTCTTACCTGACTTTCTCCTTGGCCACTGAACCAAGTCCTAAGGGAAGGTAATTGACATTTCCTTCCTGATCTCTTCTTTTCCCAAGAAAGATGTTTAGACGACTGTGACTGGAAAGAATTTAGGACACCTTATTTATCTACTTAGGACAACACGGGCGAAGGAAAACTCTTGCCTTTGCCCAAATAAACTTTTCTAAAAGCCTCTCTAAAACAAGTTTAGAGACACTCTATGTAATCCCTAATAACTGCCTGTGGAAATTCATCAGAACAAAAGTACACATCAAAAGCTATTGCCACCATCTGTTTTGCTTAGGTCCGGGCCACAGCAGTCGCCAGCCCTTAAACAAATGGATAGGTGAATCTTGGACAATGCCTCCCACGCTAGCAGCTGGGGTATAAAGGAAGCAATTCGAACGTGGCTCTTTCTCCCAGGGGGTTTATGGTCTCTCTCTTTCAGCCACCATGAAAGAAAGGTGATTCCTCTACGTTTATCTCCCCCATTTATTTGCTATTTTTCTGAAACAACCATTACCTTCCCGCCCCCTACCCCCTATTTCTTAACAAAATTTACACCCATAGACCTTTCCCTGGCTCCTTGAGCAACATCGCTAATGTAAATTAGGATATAAAAGAAGATATAAATTAGGGTGCAGTCTTAAGAGGAAGGCCAGGTAGTCAATGACCAGATGCTGTGGAACGCGTTTAGAATCAGCAGCTGTCAGGCAGGTATTAACCAGTGAGTCAGGCCGGCAGAGAGAAAATAAAAGGAGAAATAAAAAGTGTAAAGGATCTGTGGAAACACAATTGTAAGCAACAGGAAGCAGCTGCGAATGGCTGAGAAATCACAGTTGTTTGATAGGCCTGCTGGGCATCTGTAAGGGAAGGAATGACTTTTCTTTGAACAAGCATTTGCCCATGTCTGCAATTACCATGGGGTCTGAGGGCTGGGACTGAAAAAGTATGTTTCCATGCCACTTAAAGCCTGTTGAAGATGTGAAAAGAAAACTATCTTTTATTGATATAAGTAATGATCATAATAGTGAGAACAGCAAAAAAAAAAATTGCCATTATTTACTATTTTCATGAAGGTCATCTTGTTCTTCATTGCAATATGCATTTATCTACATGCTCTTTTTATATTATTTAGTATTAAATGAAACACTTCTATTCAAAGTGGCTTGTGCAAAAGGAAGAATGTGTTTCCTTGTGGAACTGAAAGGCTTCAGGTGTGGCTGATTCCAGGCACACAGCCTGTGCACACAGTCAATCCCCGCAGAACACACACAGGTTTTCTCTCTTCTCTCTCACGGGTGCTCCATCCACAGAAGCTTTTCCCCTCCTACAGGCAGAAGCTACAAGCAGCTCCAGAGAGCAAACCTATCTTCTCACTGAGCTTCAAAGAAAGCTCCCCAGTTCTATTCATCAAAAGGGCTGCAATCGAATTCCAGTAGCCCTGATTGTCTTCCTTGGAAGGACACTCAACTACTTGACACTTTGCCAATGCCTTGGTGGCCTGGACTGATGTGAACCCCCTTTGATTTGTGCAGAATCACAAATCAAAGGAAAAGGGGTTCGACATGAAAACTGGAATGCTGCTGTTAGAATTTTGGTAGACAGTTGCTGGCTTAGATGGAGATACCCTTTATACTCAATTGGAAATAAAATACAGAAGAGGAGTTTGGGCCTTAGATTTGAAGGATGCTAACTCCAGACCAGGAGTCATGGCTTATGAGACATCTACATGCAAAAGGAACCGCAGAGCACTCTCTTATAAAGTACAGCGTTAAAACAAGAGTGAAGAGGGCGAAAAGAACTGAAGAAAAATCTCCTGCCAAATGCTGCTCGTTTTCATGAGGTTCTCAAGGAATGAGGCACACTTAAACGTGGTTCATTGTGTTGAGGAAGGAAAGATGGCGAGAAAAGGCGTAATCGGGTATTGTATCATTTTAGCATCATTTTGGAGGCGAGAAAATAGAAGATCAGAGACGCAATGTCAAGTCCCTAAGTAACCCAGCCAATAAAGGTTCAGCTAGACTATGCACCTGGGCTTGGTTGATTCTAAAGCAATTTCTCAGAGTGTTAGTGTTCCCCCTAACACTCAGGTCCTACTAAACTCAATGTGGAAATAATGGTTGGCTCAGAAGTTTATAGTAATGTGTCTTTCAAATGTAAAATGTTCAAAATCATAAGAAAGTTTTCAGGTGGATATCACCTGTAAAAAATGCATAATATTATGACACATCATCCTAGTTATGAAAAAATTTATAAGGTAGAAAAGTTAACCACCTATATTCTAATGAAAAAGATTACTGTTTAGTGATGCGTTTCTGTTTGTACAAATCAATGCATGGGTTTAAAGATGTAGAAAAGTTTAAGTATTTTTAACTTTCTTAAAAATTTTCCTTTTTATTGCATTTATTGGGGTGACCCTGGGTAACAAAATTATACCGGTTTCAGGTACACAATTCCACAAACTCATATTGAAGGGGGATGGAGCCACTCTGTGCCCCATAAGCAGTAAATTGACAGTGAGGATTTGACTGTTTAAAAGCGGAACTCTCTGGAACATGCCAGGGGTGTAATTATTTGGAATTTGTTGCTGCCTCACATTGCACACTATCCAGTCTCTCCCCTCCCCATCTCTTCGTGGCTAATGTGAAGGAATATTTGAAATGTGAAAAATAACCTTTTCTTTCTATCCCTGATGGTGTTACCATATGGCAATAGCATTTGGTTCCATCCTTTTCACCCTCCTACTATTTATTTATTTTAATCACTACTTGCGATTAGTAAAAAGAAGGGCTCTTCCAGTTTATTCCTGGCGACATGCTCCCTCCCCGTTGGGCCCCGGCTCATTCCATTTCCCTTACCTGCCCAAAGGGCCCTTTTTAAATGAGCGCAATGTCATTCACCTGTTGAACGAAACCCTTAAAAACGATAGCTCCTCATATTTTAAGACACTTTGTATTATCTGCGGATTTTTTTTTCTCCCTAAGTTCCAAAACCATCTGTGTCTTCTCATTTATGACCAAGACTTGGAGCTTTAAAATGTGCTCAGAGCTGACAAAACCCAACATCTGGATTTCAATGGAAGGAGGAAGGCTCATTTGGAAGCTTGTTAATTCCCCTGGACCACAATGAGATCAAATTGAAGAACATTTTTTTATGAGTTGAGTGCAAATGAATTAGAAACATGTGGATTAAATTTTTCTTAAACCTCCAAGGAAATTTAAATATTAAGGAAAAGTGCTTTGCAAACCGCCTCTTGGCTTCTGCCAAAGTCAGAACACTGGAAAAAAGAGAAAGAGTTGGTGATATCTCCTGAATCCAAATGTACCCAGCATTTTCTTCTGTAGTGCATAAAGGACATTTTGATCTTTGAATAAAACAGAAGAGATCCAAAGATTTGCGAGTTTCATATCCAATAATGCTTAGCCTTCGGTCTCAAATAAGCATATTCCTAGAGTTCAACCAATCTTTCCTTGTTTTTTAGTGCTACTTGTTTAGCCATAGCCAAAAATAAGTGAATGACATCATTGTACGGATGTGACATAACATCACGCAGTCATTTCACGTGCTTTATTTTAAGGATGGAAGAAACTGATTAGGAAATATTTGCTTCAAATTCATGAGTATGGAAGTCTTTATATTTCAAGCCAACTTTATTTTTTGGGGGTTTTAGAGAGCTTTTCTCCTTAATGGAAAATAAAGGTTTCCCACCCTTGAACACATACTTGTCACTTAAACACTCATTTCATGGCCAATACTGTCAAAATAACACACGTGCTTGTTGTATGTGTGTGAGTGTGTGTAGGGGTGTGTGAAAAGTGTCACTAATGCTTCAACTCCCTACACCTGACCTGAGGCCCCTGGACATAGAGAAGGACTAATTCTTCAATTATTTGCAGGGAAAATGCTGCCGTGACCGTGGACCTGAGTGAAGTCCCTGCCGACGACAGCTCAGGAGAGGGCAGGCAGAGGGGAGCAATCATCGGCGTAGGAGCTGCAATTTTCCCAATTTCCCGAGTAGGAAGCAGCTTAAATGGTCCTTTGCCAGCAGCCACGAAGTCTGGCAGTGAGGAGGAGTAATTCTTCCCTCTTGCCCCTTCCTCAAAACGCCTTGATCTCCTCTCGTCCTGAGGAGAACCAATGTCAGGACATGTCTGCAACCTGCCTGATCACCGCTGCTAATAACAGATTCCGCCTGGAGACAGCACCAGGAGCGGTTTTAAATAGTCTCTTCAGGCACAGAATGCTGTTGTAAAGCAGACTCCGACACCGAGGCACACACTCCCAAGTGTGCCAGCAGTAACTCCACAAGTCACTTGATGGCATTAAGATGAAACCTTACCGCTGACAACTCCCTGCCTCACCTCCCCACCCTGCACCCCACCACTACCTCTTGCCATTTAGCATAAGACCTTCAGAGACATCCTTGTACTACCCATCTCTCTATTCAGGAAAATCGCTGAAAGTTGTTAATGGGAGCGAGAAAAGAAGTCTCACAGACATACCTGTTCTCAGAGAAAACAGGAGAGCTGTCTAGGTGAGGTGGGTGGGGAGTGAGTCACACACGCCCTCCCAAATTAAGAAAGAATTGAGAAGGGCACCTCGGAAAAGAAGGACGTGTCCTCTGAATCATAAAACTGATGTTTCAAATGCACCATGAACAGAAAGACAAATAGGCTTGTTCATCCTCTACCTCGCCTGAGGGAAATCTCCCAAGATGGCAAAATCCACAGGCTCACAGCCTCCCCCTGACCCCTGGTGGAAAGTACTAAAAGCAGAATGTCGGAGAAGAGCCCCATTCAAATGACGGACTGAACCAGGGGGACCGTGCCTCCGTGAGGGGTGAGTGAGAAGCGTGCAGCGCCGAGGTCAGGGGAAAACGCCTTCTCCTGGAGAGCTGAGAAGCCAGCGGAAAGGACCCCCACCCTCACGAATTTTAGTGACACTCATCCTGTTCACGCATCTGCTGGGAGTCTGCGCTGGCTTGTACCCAAAGAACAATTCAAGTGCTGTATGACAGTCCTGACCAGCTACCACGCAGTTGACGGACTTTGTTAACACTCTTCTTAAAGCTTCTGAAATGATGCCATTTCCTTTTCCTCTGCTGCCCAGGGTAATGCATTCAAGGCAAGCTGTGTTTGCTTTTATTTCCATTCTGTGAAACCTCCGTGCTGCTTGGATCTTCACGATACAGGCTTAGTGAGAGTGAACGGGGACAGTGCGGTTTATACAATGTGAGTGCCAGATTTTAACGGTTCCTGATTCCTAACTACTTTCTCCCTTGTGAGAACACACAGGAGAAAAATGCTGTCTCTGCTTCCAGGGAGCTGTAGTGGGGTTCTCAAAGACCGTTCCTTCGAAACAGTGGTTTTCCCTGATTTGCCTAAGGGTTCCATCTTTAGCACTAAACAATGATCACCTGTGAAAGTTCTCGTCTACACATCAGATTTTAAATTGGCAAACGTAATTCTGCAAATGATCACTACCAATGAAAAAATGAATAAGCAAGGGGTGAATGGATGTTAACAGGAACATTAATTCCTAAAAATAATCCACACACCATCCTTCCCCCATGTGAAGAGTCTAACAGACACCTAACAATATAATTTTACTATTAAGAGCACCACACATTCAAATTATGGAATAAAATATGTTAATACTGCAATGCTGGGGTCAGAGAAATATGATTTACTGCAATGATTCCAAAATCTATACAAATATAATGCTTTCATGTATTTATTCCTTCACTGAGCAATCGTTCACTAAAGAACACAATACATGTAGAAGACTCAGAATAATAGGAGAGGCAACATCTAACTTTTACTGGCCACTAATTACGGCAGCTACTGGCTACATACTACATATTACCTGACTTAATTATTAGAATAATGCTATAAGGGAGATACCATGATTAGCCCTAATTTATAGATGAGAAAACTGAGGCACATAGAGTTTCAATAGGTTACCTAAAGCCACACTAGCAAGAGTGACCACAGTCAGGAGTTACATTAAAACAATCTCCAGAACTGTCAGTCCCCATGTCCTCGTGCCTTGGTGGCAGGGATCTGAAACTTACCACTCCTTAATACGTGGAGCTTACACCACAGAAAATACAGATGGCCAAATATCTGAGTTGCAGCTGCCGCCACTTTGCAGCTAGAGAGCCCCTTTCAGGCATCTAATTTAAAACGTGTAATTTCTTGTGCAGTGGGTGCTGCTGGTGGCCTGGGCTGTGCATATGAGGGGTCTTGGCAGGACAAGGCTGTGTATGTCGACTGATACATAATTACAGTTGTGCTATTCAGGGCGCCCCATGCTCTCCTCTAGATCGGCCCATAATCAACTTAGCAGCTGTGGCGATTATTCGACATACTTTTTTGAATACCTAAATGAATCACATTTTTGTGATACACCCGTTTTCGGGATTATTTTATTTTAAAAGCCTTTAATATGGCATCTGTTCTAGTGGGAGACCTCCAGGATAATCACATACTACTTATTGTTGTTTCTTCGCAGTAAACATTTTTACACTGTGAAAAGATACTGGATACGAGATCAGCTTTCACTTTTCAGAATTTTTTTTTTAATTCAACCTGCACAAAGAGAGAGACAAAGCCAAAAAGAAGGAACTACTTTTCATGATTTATTCATTAAGTTCCCAATAGAAAAGGAGAGACCGATCCACAGCGGTTCTATTTCTTATATAACCGGCAAAGGCCAAGGGTGCTTTTCAACCCAGATACCACCTCCTCCTTGAAGACCTCCCTGCTCATCGCTACCCGTTCAGCAATGGTGATTACTGCCTCACACTTACTTCCTCTCTCAGGGCCATGCTGCTCTGCAGGGTTTGCTGTCTGTCTTTCTTCCCAGACTGAGGATTTTTTGAGGCAGTAGTAGATGTATCTCATTTACCCTTAGATCCCTTGGTCTGCCTCAAAAACCTGGCAAGTTAGTACAACTCAAAAAAAAAAAAGAGATTATTTAAATAAAGGACAGAAAGCAACGTCCGACAGACACAATGTCTCAAAATGTTTTCTGTGAAATATTCTCCTGAAATTTTACATGTGTGATATGTTAAAGGTCTGAAAGCAGAAGTTGAAAAACAGAAAGAAAATTACATAGTATTTATTGATTGTAATCACGTGCCTGCCAGATCTTCCGAAAAGTGTGTTTCAGGGACTATCTCCCAACAAGCTCCTGCGATGAGAACTGTCACCAGCCACACCTCAGGGAAGAGAACGCTGGGACCCGCGGAGCTGAAAAGGCTGGTCTAAGAACCGGCAGTACCCCCCCAAGTTGTGGGACGGGCTGTGAAGCAGCCCCTGAAGCCCCCACTCTCAGCTGTTATGCAGGGTGGGGCAAAAATAGGTTTACAGTCTCGAGTACGCAAAACACACAGTTCTTGTATTATCATTTATTAAGTATTATATCATTTTCCTTATGAACAACTGGAAGCCTACTTGTGCCCCACCCTGTCCCTCCTCCTTCCCCGGGAAATAGTGACACTTTGGGTGTCTAAACCCAGCAGAGGAGGTTGACCTGCAGCCAAGGTCAGGGTCACTAAGCAAGAACTTCAAAGGCGGTACAAGTGTGGAAGAAAAGGACAGCCCCGAGGGACCTCCGCAGACCAGGAACCAGACCCACAGGCAGAAGGTGGAACCCATCGACACTCCGCTTCTTCAGGGGCTGCGGGCGTTCACTGGGCACCACGCCCACGTTCTGCGCCAGGCCCGGGCGCGCAGCCAATGGAGACACAGCACAAACCCTGCCGGGTCTCCTCGTTCAATAGACGTCTACCCTGGAGCTGCACCGTGCCATGGGCCAGCCACCAGCTCCCCATGGCTACGTAATTTACACTGGAATTAAAATTAAATAAAACGGAAACATCCAGTTCCTCAGCCTCTCTCACCACACTGCAAGTGCTCATAGCCACAGGTGGCTAGTGGTCACCATGCGGAACAGGGCCCACATCGTATCGTTCCTGTTTTGTAGAAGGTTTCACGGGGCACTGCCATTAAAGAACTACATTTAAGAGCAAGATCAGAGAGGCAAACGCTCGCTGTGCCTCTGTGGGCAGGGCACTGAGCCTCCCTACACCTCCGTTTCTCATTTCTCTGTTAAATGAATATAATGACAACACTTGCAGTTGAGAGTCACTGGAACGATTATTTATGTTAATATAAATATTTTGAGCACCCACTTCGTCTATACATACTCAACAATACTGGGTTTTAAAGTCATTGTCATAGGTATCAGTGATGATAAGTTAGTCATATCTCTGAAAGACCAGGATCTCCCTTCCAACTTATAGATAAGAACACATAATTCTAGGAGAAATTACCCACACAAATTAGACTCACTCAAGTGGGATATCAAACACAGTTCATGCCCGATGCCTCGGCTCCTGCCATCTGCTTTACCACTCTGCCACAGGTCTATTGGCATTTATATACTAAATGTAATAATATATGTTATTATTTAATTTAGATATAAAATTGTATTTGTTATGTAAGTGAACAATACGGTGCATAATAATAAGTGAAGAAAAGCATACTAGAAACAAACACTATTCAAGTTATTTACAGAGAAGAGAGTTACTCAAACTTGGCTTGGCTGTAACAGAGGTAATTGAAAGAAGACTTGACTACCCATATCTTTTCAACTGTATTTGCCAGTTAATGGGCTGATTTCATCCAGCACATAAATATGGGGGTTACATTTAGATGTCTGGCATAGGTCCTCCTTGGTGGAAAGCACTGGAAACGGGTAATAAAGAAGCCCAAAGGGTCTTTCATGGAACAGAGAAAAAATGGATCCCTTGGGTGAATAAGAGAGACTCCATGGATCCACTTTGCAATGATCTTAACGTCATTCATTGAGGAAGATGTCAGGCATCTTAAACTATTCCATAGATTGAGAAACTGAAATTCACCTACAGAGCGAGATTTGTAACTCAGTGTTGCTTAACTTAACTCAGACACTGCATTGGAAACTATTGTGTCACCAGAACTACCATACAGACATCATTCATTCAAGTGATAATTGTGTTTGTTCCTCGTAGAAATCATTTAGATATGGTTTTAATGCTGATGCTTAACTTTCTTACACGTGGATTAATGAATACAGTGAGGAATTATTGTGGGCCGATTCTAATCCTGGCATTTTAGACTTATAGGAATAAGTGTAGAAGCAAAAAGAAAAAAAAAGGCAAAGCAAAACAACAGTAATGAGTTCGTAGGTTTGATTCTGCTACTTGATAGCTGTGGTAACATGACCACATAATTCAATGTGCTGGGGCTCTGTATACCTACTGGGATAATTTCACCTACCGCTATTTCTTTTTCTTTTTCTTTTTCTTTTAGTGAGGATTAAACTAGATGATAGATACGGAGCACTTAATGCATTGCGTATCTTATATCACATAATTAGAAACTAAAATTATGAAGAATTGTCTTATAATATGTGACCTTCACAAACACTGTATAAGGTAGGTATGGTTATCTCTTGTTCGCAGGTGAGAAACCTGAGGATCATAAATCTACAACAGCATGTTCAAGCTTAAAACTGTCAAAATGACGCCTAGTAAAAAGGAAGACTTATACCCAGGTCTGCCATATATTATCCATTGCCGTTAAAATAATACTAAATGTTGCTACATTAAAAACATTTCAGTTTAATACTGAAAAATGATATATAAATTATATGATTGCAAATAAGGAGTGAAAATATGAAAAAAAACCAACCCTATATGCTGATTACTCCAAATTTACACAACTAGCCCAGATCTTGACCCTGAACTCTGAACTTGTACCCACATGTCTCCATGACACCTAAGCTCGAAATTCTAACTGTCATCTCAAAAGTAATATTCCTAAAACTGAACTCCTGATCTTACCGTCTTCTGACCTCTCCCGGTGCTCCTGTCTTTTTCCCTCTCTCCACCTGGACGTTCCGTCCCACCAGAGGCCCAAGCCAACACCCTGACTTCTCCCTTTCCATTAGACCCCACATCCAATTGCTCAGAAAATCTGACCAAGGCCACCATCAGAGTATTTCAAGAATCTAATCACTCTACGCTTCCCAACTCATCTCCCCTACGCCTTCCCTCTAATCTGTTCTCAGTACAGAAGCCAGAATGATTCTCTCATCTCTTTGAAAGAAAAAGCCAAACTCCTTTTGATAATCTAGAAAGCCCTCCATGACTGAACACGCCTCCATCGGTTCTTTAGCCTCAAATCGTAGGACTGACTTCTCGCTCACTCCAGTCCGTACTGGTCCCCACCATGTTCCAGCAACCATCCAGACACTCTCCTACCTCAGGGCTCTGCATGCATCATTTCCTCTGCCTGGAACACCCTCTTCTCAACTGCCCAGTGAGATCAAAATTACACCCTCTTCAAGTCTTTGCTCATGCTTTCTCACTGAGCATCTCCCTTGCACCCTGTTTAAAATTACCAGTCCTTCTGCCCACACACACTCCGTACTCCTCTTCCCAGTCTTATTTTTCTCCATCATATATGGTGGTCCTCTCTGAAGACAGGACAGGACATGATAGGAGAGGAAAACATAGGCTAAAACAAGAGATGATATTTATTCTCCATTGGCCCTTACTAAAATTTAATCTCTTTGAGGGCTGAAATGTGTATCTGTTTTGTTAACATCTTTCTCTACCATGCCTAGAATATATGTCTTTAATAAGTATTTGTTAAGTGAATGACTGAAAGTGAATGAAACAGAAAGGGAGAAAAGGTATTACAGAGATCTTTTATTCCCCCTATTATTCTTTTTTATATGAGCAATAATTGTTTATATTTTAAATGCTATGTTTACTTATACGGTAGGTTTTGTTTCAGGAGTGCTGCTTTTGCAAAGCATTAAAAGAATTTTAAAATGTCACTGTTTGGAAAAAAAAAACATTTAATGATAAATGTAGGAATAGTTAATGGGTTCCTAGCAGTGGTAGAGCTATCATTCATTGAAGCTTTTTATGAATTACAAACCATGACTGATCCTTTGTTACTGTTGGTTTATTTAACCCTCAGAAAAACCCAATGGAATGTCCACAATTAATAGAGATGGGAACTGACATCCAGGGCTTTAGATAATTGGCTCAATTATCTGAACTAGTAACTAGTAACTGAAAAGTTGGAACGTTAATGCTGACAATTCCTTACCCACATAGATCACAGCACCTTCATTTCCAGACATTAAGGTACAATATATTGGAAATGATTTCGCTTGCTCAATACACACTTAACACAACTGGCTATCGTGGGGATTAAACAGAATCAGAAGGATCAGAGTTTTTCCATATACTTTCTACAGCAAAATTTTAAAAATAATTCTCAGCTCTCAAGTGAACTCCTCTCTTTTGATTTACCAATAGCTTATTCTTTGTGTGTCTGTATTTTTTTTTCCTCGTGCTAAAGGTCTTGTAGGGTAAGCAAGCGACTTTTTACACAGCCTGACTTTCTTTCTCAAGAGTGGTCATGCTGCCTTGAAAAGGACTCATCATCACTCCTCAGCTTTCTTTAGCTCTGTCTGCGGGACCCCTCGGGGGAGGTTTGGAAATTCTGACACTGTAAGTGCAGTGTGTTTGCGCCCAAATATTCTTTGCTGGGGAGGCTGAGGACTTTTTTATTGACTTATGGACACAGCATGGTTTAGAGCCTCCCAGAGTGAGGAAATGGAAAAGGAAAATAAAAGCAAAATCCAAAACCAGCTACTTGATAAAATAACTTTAGTTTGTGAAAAAAAAAAAAAAAAAGATGGGGAGACTTGGAAAAAGAACACACCTTAGGAATTAATCAGTGCTTAAGGGAAAGGATATTTGTTGAGCATCTAGAGTATACTAAACCTTGCATAAAATGCCCGTGTACCTTTTATAACATGTCTTTGCAACAAATCGCCGATACAGATGTTATTCCCACATTAAAATAAATGTTTAAGGTGAAACAGGGATATTGAAAAGAGCTTAAATAACTTACTCAAAATTAACTAACTAAATGTCTTCATTTGGAAAGTCATGAGCTTCCAAATTCAAGGACAGGCATAAAGGTCAGGAGAACGTTGAAGGGAAGGACATTGTTTACTGGAATGTGGTTACAACTCCCCTCGTCTTCAAATACTCAGCAGGTTTTTCCTTCCCTTCATGCCCTTCCCACCCCAGTCATACTACAATCACCCTATTTTTTAGGGTTTTGGAAGCTTTGGAAGCCTTTGAAAAGTAATCCTAATGAAACCCTGCTCTTGCTGATCAAATACATATTTGCTTAATAATGACAATCTTTCTATTAAATATCAATTCATCACATTTATCCTGCTAAAGTTCTCTAAAACATAAGCTATGGCCCTGATGGAGTAAAGTTTTCACTAACCATGACAAACACAACTAATAGACAAAAGTTGATGAAATGTATCTCACATCACAGTAGGCAGCACAGGGCAGTGACACCCGAGCCAGCTGAGCTCTATGATCACCCCCAGGGCTATGACCAGGAGAGTTTCCAGATGGCAGCTCTGAGAGAGAAGACCCGGTCAGAGCCCAGAACCTCACTGAGCAGAGGGGCTGCTTGGGAGAGTCTGGGGGTGCAGTGTAAGACCTAAAGTGAAGACCCAGTATTGTGTGCTGCCTTTACCCCTGGAGAATCCAAGAGGGCCCTCAATGCCATAACTACAGTTACCCTCCCACTCCTCCTCCCATGGATGCGGTCCCTTAGCCCACAGCCTCCCTCATCAAGGGGATCAGGCAGAGTTTTATTAGAGATTTTCCTTGAGTAGCGAATGTCAGCTCCTTGGCAGCTCAGGAAATTATTGTACAAGTCCATCACAGCCTCCTTCAGACACCGGGGTCACCACCCCCTCTTAATACTACAAAGCCTGCCCACCTCGGCCCCTGATTATTCACTCCGTTCCCAAGCGCCACCCCCATGTGGCGTACTGCGCTCTTCCCCCACAGACTGTGAGTATACATGACCAACAATTTGTGGCCACGCTCAGTGTCCTTTGTTCTGTGTAGGGTGACATGTGCTTGGCTATCCTTAAAACTCGAGGGTGAAAGCTCCCTTCTCATGGATGAGTTGAACAGGAGGTGTGTGAAAGAGGGAGACCAAGGTGGGGAATGTTGGCAGGTCAAAACCCTGGAGAAACATGATCTGATCAACAACAAAAACTTCCATGTGAGCTCCACCAAGCATTTCCTCAAGTCTCCCACTCATTACTGAGAGAAATTTCTGGAGCACAGGGAGAGAACCATGCCACCTGAAATGAACCATCTCATATTTCACAGGACATCAGGGAAATTACTTAGATAACTCAGTAGAATCCTAGTAGTGGGACAAAATTCTATGTAGATTAGTCTAATTTAAATCCACTTTGCATAGCTTAGAAGTGACCTCAAGAGGATTTCTCCTTTTTCCAAGTAACAGTGTTCCAGGACACCTCAAGCTCAATCAAAACTTATTTATTTAATTATTTATGTATTTATTTATTTATTTTCCAGCAATGAGAAAGTTAAAAGTCACAATGTATGAGATAAGCAAAAACTACCATATAAGCAAAGAATCAAAAGGTATGACCCACAAAGAAAAGAAAAACCAATTTATAGAAACAGACCAAGAAACATTCCAGATAACAGAATTACTAAACAAGACATTAAAACTGTTATGATCATATTTCTATATGTTCGAGAAGAAAGGGAAAATACTAAGCATGTTAGGTAGAAACATAAATAATATTAAAAAACTGAACTTCTATATGTGAAAACTATAATACCTGATGTAAAAAAAAGCCCACTGGTTTGCATTAACCTCAGAGTAGATGCTTCAGAAAAAAAAACTGGTGAAGCTGAAGACATAGCAACAGAATCTGTCCCAAGTGGAGCACAGAGAGACAAGAGACTGGGGCAAAAATATATCAGCAATGAGCTATGGAACAACTTCAAGTGGACTACCACATGTGTGACTGGAGTCAAAGAAAAATAATTCGGAGAGGTGGTAGATCAAAGAAAAATAATTGAGAAAATAATGGGTGAATTTTTACCAAATTTGATAAAAATTATAACCCCAGATCCAAGAACCTCAACAAATCCAAAACACAGGAAACATGAACATGCAAAAACAATCTTAAATTGCAAAAAAAAAAAATAGATCTATGTAGTTATTTATATGTTACAGAAAATGTCTTTAAAGCAGCTGGAGAAAAATGTGTTTTAAACCAAAGCAAGAAGATAGGAATATTAGATTTCTCCTCTCTATCTCTGAGTCTGTTTCTGTTTTTTCATTACTTACCTCATAGACGCAGACGGCAGCACGGTGGTTTCAGGAGCGAAAGAGGGATGGGAGGAGGCAGAAGAGGGCAAAGCGGAGATAAACGGTGATGGAAGGAGACTTGACTTGGGCTGGTGAATGCACAATACAATATACAAATTATGTATTACAGAGTTGTACACCCTGACACCTATATAATTTTATTAACCAACGTCACCCCAATGAATTCAATAAGTTCCAGTTTTTTTAAAAAGAATAATAGTTTCCTCAACCTACACAATGCAAATCAGAAGAGAATGGAGCAACACCCCTACGAAAAGAAAACACTGTCGATCTAGAATTCACAGCATAGTAAAATCAGCCTCCAAAAATGAAGATGAAATAAAGACTTCCTTGAATATATAAATGATTAAGGAATGCAACACCAGCAGACCTATGCTACCAAAAAAAAAATGCTAAAGAACTTTTTCATGCAAAATGAAAATCATACCAGGTGGAAATATGTATCTATAGACAAAGCAATTAAGGGCAATCAAAATTATTAAAAATGTGGGTAATTATAATATATTTTCCCTGCCTTTTAATCTCCATGAAACTCATTCAATGTGTATAGTAAACCATAATAACATGGTATTGTGAGGCTTATATTTAGAAGTTAAATGTATGGCAACAATATTGCAAAGGTCACTGAGGGAGAGGGAGCAATAAAGTATACGTTATCATGGTCTTATGCTGCGCATGAAGTCAAATAACGTTACCAAAGTTACAAGTTAAAGGGTATTAATTAGGGGAGAAAGGAAAGTTCTTCCTTTATTGTGCCCCTACACTTTATACTTTCCTGATTGTATACTTTCCTGAATGTAGCCTTTTTCTTCAATCATGCACATGGACAGTATTCTGTAGACCCAATCTAAATTCCACTTTCTGTTGTAAATTGATAAGCCACTTCCAATAAAGCAAAAGGCTCATTAAACTGTCCAGTGTACATGACTGAAGGCATGAGACAAAACTGCATTTATCCATATTTGAAATTTTTCTTGTTATTGCTTTTATTGATTTAGAAGCACAATTTAGAAGCACAATCTGCCTAACATTTCTCATCAAAATCTCTTTGGAATCCTCATGAAAAATTTCGTTTTAATGATATGCCTACTTCTGTTTTAAATCCAAGGAGAAAAGCATATGATTTTGATAAACAGACAACTCAATTGACTCTTTGAACTTTGTAAATGCAGCTATGTGTTCAATGATACCAGTGAAGTCGGTCTGTTTGGGTTTTTTAAATCCAGAAATAAGCGCTTATGTCGAAACCACCTGGTATGCTCTTGCTCATTTCCTCATAATTGACAGAAATTATGTTTATTATTACTTCTCAAAGAAAATTACTATTCTCTTATGACTAGCTACAGAAATAAGATAGGAAAGCCTTCTTAGTCTTTTGTTTCTTGATAGCTAATATTGCAAATACTGCAACAATGCCCATTCTAGTAAAATATAACAAAACTTTAAATAATGGAGCCTTCTCGTAGAGAGATATAAAATTAGCTTCAGGCATGCATGTTTTTGAAAAAAGAAAGAAAAGCTCTCCCAGGGAGAAACTGACAGTAGAAGAAATCTATCTCTTTCCTCCCTTTCATGCAATTTATTGAGTGCCAAGTACGTGCGCTTGTCTGCGCCACCCTCAAAATACGAACTCCTTGCTGTCAGGCTATTTATGGCGACCATCACGGTCCCCACCTTCAAAAATTCTAATGGCATTTTATTGCCTGAACTAAATATAAATTATCTTTCTTAAAGTAAATCTCGAAAAATTGCTAAAGCATAATCTAAGTATTAAGACTAGCAATAAATATTAGTAATATTAAAATAATTCAGCATGACTTTTGATAGAGGTTTAAATAAACACAGACTCTGAGATTTATTCACAGACAGCTATTTACCTTCAGATAATAAGAAAATTCAATGAGATCCTTAGAAAGAAATTGCAATAAGCTTTCCCTGGTTTTCTACCTACATGTATTTTAAGAGGGAATTGCAGAGAACTAAGAAATGTTGTCTGAACCAGACGCTGAGCATTTTCAGTTTAAAATTTATTTCAGGTGGCTTCCACAAGACAATTCTGTGACTACATGATAAAGGAAAGAAAAATATTTATATTTTCTACAGTTTATTATTTGGCTGTAAATTCATTTCACTCCTCCTTCCACAACAAACACACATATCTACACACTCAGTGTTTTAAGTTTGTTTTTTTCTTAACAGATCGAATGGACAAGACAGTTAACTTAGTCACGGAGTCAATACAAACCTAGGATGAAAGTATTGAACTTTTCCAGATGAAATCATCATTGACCTTCTGATAAACCTCGCTTTGCTCCTTAAAATATAGAGCTGCTAAGCCAAAAATATGATCTGATTTATTTGGTTATTATCTAGCAAACATGTTATCAAAATTTACAGTCTAATTACAGATAACAACCAAAAAACAGTTCATCCAAAAGCCTCATGTTGGTCTCCAGGAGGAGTTCAAAAAGTACTAAAGCTCGCCTGGCTGGTGTAGCTCAGTGGACTGAGCGCGGGCTGGGAACGAGAAGGTCCCGGTTTGATTCCCATTCGGGGCACATGTCTGGGTTGCAGGCCAGGTCCCCTGTGAGGGCTGTGTGAGAGGCAACCATACATTGCTCTATCTCCCTCCCTCTCCTCTCTCTGAAAATAAATAAATATTTTAAAAAAAAAAGTACTAAAGCTAAATACAAGCAGACAAACAAAGGAAAGAGTATTTACCAAATTCCATAGAATAAGTGAAGATCATAAAAAGGTGAAAAATCAAATATTAAAAAGGCATTTTCCCCTTATTTAATAATATAAAAAAAAACATCCAAGTTGTGAATAGCATGCTAGCTTCTGGGGCCTAGCAAATCCTTATTCATTTACTAGTTTATTTTGTTACTAGTAGCACAAATTTCTAAAAGCCTCACGCATGCAGAGAACTAAGTCAACAAGGCCGTGAGTTTTAGGACACGCATGCGTCAAGTGTGATACACCCAGAGTGGAGCCCCACTCAAACTCCCCAGCTAACAAAACACTGCAAGGGGAAAGGGAGGAGACGATGGGCCCAGGAAAAGCCAGGGCAGAACGGCAGGGGGACGTACTTTAAACACAGAATTCTGGAAGGGTAATGCTGTGCTTGCTGGATGGAGTCTGAAGACTGGGCCTTCAACAACGAAGACGGAATCATCCGGATCAACTATTTGTAGGTGTGATCACCAACTGAGCATTGTTAGATGGCATGAAATTAGTATTTGAGTGTGAACTTTATGTGTGTGTGTGTATTATGTATGCATGTGTGCATGCATGCATATGTATTCATGTATGTGCATACATGCATGCATGTGCATATATACATCATTATGGGCATGTGTGCGCGTGTGTGTGTGTGTGTGTTCAGCCTGGGGTAAGGAATTAGCATATCTAAATTTGGGTTACTGTTGATTCAACTAAATAGAAAATTCTCACAAACAACACTGGACATGTTTAGTATTACATATCCAAAGATTATTAGGGGTGATAATTTATTGGCCATTGAACAAAAGCATTTCAGGTGAATCATTCAACCTAGCTGATGTTAATTAGTCCCTTTCTGTCCAGAGCTTTTATATTTGCTATACACTCTGAAGCATCCTTTGTCACAGAACGCTGTGCAAGTCATTCAGATCTATTTCACAAGTTTTCTTTCACCACCCGGTTTAGAGACCCCAGCTTTGTTCTGCTGCCAGAGCTCTCCCACCTGACTCCACTGCTTCTAGTTCATAGCACTCACACTCTGTAAAAATACCTCCGGCAAACAAACAAACAAACAAACAAAACCCTTTCTTTGCTGAGCTGACCTGCCCTCCCCCAGCAGGTAGCCTTTTTCAGAGCAGGGATTTCTACAATTTTATTGAGTAGATTCTCTCTACTCAACCCCTTTCTACTTTAGGACAAGTTTTTTACATCACTTTTCCTGATGGTAACAACAAACATTTGTTGAGATCAAATGTGCCCGAATGTGCAATGAGAACCGCGAGTGTTTTACTTTGTGATAATCTAATAACTGTGACTATAGGCAGGAGACTGAATAGGATGTACAGCAGGTTTCAAAATAATTAGCTGTTTCTTGATGAGACACTGAGAGAACCACTAGCCGATGATGTCAAGAAATCAGTGCCCGGATCCAAAATAAACTGCTCCTATTCCGATGTGGCCTTTCCTCTTCTTCTCAATGGGTCCCAATTATGCTGCCCAGGGGCGCCCTACACTTGGTTTCTTTCCTGTTTCAGAAACCTGGCTAGCATTGCTTATGCCTGATTGTACAATTGCTCCAAATAATCCTCAAGTTTCAGAAGTTTATCAGTGGATTGTTACCCAAATTTGCTCTAACAATATCCTTGGCCACCCACTACTATGTATTCTTTCTATCAAACCGAGTGATTTTCAACCCTTCTTGCACATGAGCATCCACTGGGGAGCTTTCAAAACTAATATTGCCTGAGCCCCATCTCAGACCATTAAATCAGAACGTCTGAGGGCGGGGCTGCAATATATCATCGCGAAGACCCCCTAGGCAATTATAATGTGCAGCCAAGGTTTAGATCAACCGCTTTAAAGTGAACGCTACACTCAGCATTTCCTCTCTCTCTGTCATGCTATCATGATCATAATGTGGATATTCTACTCCTCTGGTGCCAATTGCCATTTCCAAGGTAAATCTCAGCCGATAAAGATTGCCCCACAATGAAGAAACATAAATACCACGATGTGCCGTGTATATGAGTGTGTGAGTCGGAGGCATTACCCACGGCACCGTGTTTTATTGTCGAACAATTTACCCGTACGTCCATGCGTCTCATCCATTCAGCTATCCATACATTCGTGCATTGCTCCGGGCCACTCAGAGATGCGGCAGTTCAGACAAGAGCTACCCACATCTTTTCAAGTGAGACACACACACACTTTAAAGGCCTCTTCCAAAAATGGTCCCAGGAAATTTCTAGAGATGACTTCTCGAAACAGACTTGAATGGGGATGCTTCATTATAACTGTGCCTAGTGCCTTAACGAGTGGAAAATATTTCATTGCAATCAGTAGTCTGCCGGTATCCTCTCAGCTTTTCTGTTAGAAAAACATTTATACGATGGAGATGTTTCTTCTTATCATCTCCTGTTATTATTAGAATATGGATAGATAAAATATTTTAAAATGTATTAATATCATTGCCAATATAAAATATATTTACATATTGAAGATGTAGTTGAAACTTTGGCAATTGTAATCCACACAAAACAAACTTAAAAATGTTTTAAATAATGACACTGAGAGAAAACTATGATAATAATAAAGACCATTTAACCAACCCCCAGTCCTGGTTCCCTTCCCTGGGGGTAGCCCAGAAAAGCTCCAGGTATGTTTTTCCAGAAACAAATACATACACACATGTAACTGCTGTGAACATTTTGAACATAGTTTTCTTTTGTTTGTTTGTTATTGTTTTTTTAAGCTCTTTCTCATTTTCCATTTGTGATTTCTGTCACTTCAGTGCCAAGATGTCCACAAGCCTTCTGCCCCTGGGCCCTCACAGAGCGTATTGTGGGAGCATGAGGACCTGCCAGAAAGCCCACAGGGGAGCATAACTTGCCATGGGACACCAAACAGAAGCTGTAAAACACGTCACCCCTTGACTGCTTTAAGTATGGCCCTGAATGTTAACACCTTTCGTACTGCTCACGAGTTTTCCCGTGTTTCAAGCGCCATCTGTTAAGGACCGCATCACGAGATAATTTAATTAACGTGCAGTTTGCCCAAAAACCTGCGGTCCCTGGCCTGTGTCTTAGAGATTTCTATTGTGGTACGAAATGTGTTAATGAGTCCAGGTTGCTACCCTGATGGGCTGGCAGGTGTGGGTTGTAAGGAGGTGGGAAGACAACGGCAAACGCGTTCTTCAGAGCCAGAACTAAAACTGCCCCAATCCATCCGTGTGGTTGTTTTCCGAAATTGCCTGAGCAGGGTCTCTCCCTGCCTCCTCCCTGTTACTCTGGACAGGAAAGAAAGACCTGAGCTAGTAACCGGGGGCAGAAGGGGAGGAAGGAGTGATAATCCTCAGGGCAGCGACCCAAGGGAGGGACCCTTTCTGGGCATGTGGGCCAAAAACCAGCTGTATAAAAAGAGCAGGTGATGCGTGCTTAACGTGGGCAGGGCCCACCTGTGGGCACCTGATCCCGGACTTCCAGCCCCCACAACTGTCCTGTGTGCAAGACCGCGCGGGGACTGAACCCCGGACCCACCTCCTCCCAAACACACTCCATCTGAAGCTACATAAGGAACAGCTTCCTCTGAAAACCAACTCAAAACCGACCGACACCTATGCAGCCCACAAAAGAGAGAAGACCCACTTCTCCCCACCCCACCCCGCCACCCGGACGATGGCCCAGTCTGGAGAACACTGGAAACACTGAGAGTCTGTCTCCCTGAGGAGCCCAGGGTTTGGATCCCACAAGGGACACCCCAGCTTTTAAGACTTGCCCCTGAAAGATGAGTCCCCAGAACACCATGCCCTGAAAACCAACAGGGCTCCAGTATGGAGACCCCCAAGGTTAATATAATGAACTGGGAAAGGGCCATCAAGTCCCTGCTGGGCAGACTTACTGTAGCCAGGGCTCAGCTCGGAGGCAGCAGACCTGGGGGATGCAGAAGTTAGGGAAATGAGGAGTCTCCTCTGCTGACCTTAAGGCGTCTTCCCCGCCTGGGTGCCAGGTATTCAACTGAACGCACATCCAGGGGCCTCCTGGCTGGGCCTCCACGGGCAGGTGGGTGCTGGCTCTGCTCTGGGTTCCCGGGCCTCGTGCAGACCCCTTGCACCCTGGGAGCCCCACGCTGAGACCTCGTGTAGGCAGCTTGTTGGCTCTCGGCCCTGGGAAAGGGCAAAGGAAGGCGTCCTCTATTCGGACTCAAAGCCTCAAGGCCTCAGCAACTGTCCGTGAAATTCTGCACTGTCCTGTTAAGTGTAGAAAGACTGAAAAAAATGATGTAAATGATGATAAAAATCACAAGGAACTGATTTCTGTAGGTTCTGCTGCGAGACCTGTTTACCAGGTATTTTAAATCTAATTGGGTAAATGTGGAGTTAGGACAGGTTTTTTCCATTTTCCTGGTTCATGTAATCATCTAGAAAAGACTGACAGAGTGTTTCCCAGAATGTTTCCCAGACTTGTGTGATGGGAACCTTTGTTCCTGTCACTTTGAGAAAGGTCGGGCCTTGTTGACAGCGCAGTCTCATGTCCCTTGGTCAGCACTGGGTAAGATTCCCGGGACCCGAGACCCTCAGAGCTCCCTCAGCTTTCCCCACAGCAGCCCGGCCTGTTGTTCTGGTATCAGCTGTCAGTGACTTTTGATTCAAGAAGCTTCCTCTGAGGGGGTAGCTGCTATTTTTCCCTAAATGCAAACTGTTCCACTGCAAATTGTCAATTTTTATTAACCAACATCACCCCAATACATTTAATGAAAAAATAATCAATAAAACATTTGAAATTAAAAAAATATATTTTGCTCTCTCTCTCAAAAAAATGTCTTCTTTCTAAAGTGCCCCTGGATGAATCACACCCCCTCCTCCCTAGGTACCCTAACCCACCTGCCTCCACACTGGCCCCACTCCCACCCCCTCCACGACTGCCCTCCCCCAGTGGCCCCTCCTCCCTCCTATTTGGCCCACCGTCCTTCCCTCCACCTGCTGCTGGCCCTGACCCCAGATGAGAGGCCCAGGCACTCCCGACCCATCCTCTCAGCAGGGAAGGGCAGTACATAGTGCTCCAGAACTTGGCTCCCCCATCCATCAAGAGCCAGTGTGTGTTCGGGCCCCACCTGAAAAGCCCCTACATCAGGTCCACCAGCCTCACCCAGATCAAGTCCCTGAAGCCAGAAGTGCTGACCAACCCATAGGACAGTAGGAATCGTAACGTCCCTACTGTTCTATGGGAATTCCAGACCTACATTGGCGGCATGGACAAGAACTCGTGGCAGCCACATTCCAGGCCACTCGATGCTGTGCTACTAACACAGGCTGGGTCAGTGACACCTGCCCTAATGGTCTGGTGCAGCTACTGCCCCACTGTGATGAGCTCGTGGTTGCAGCTTCTGTGTTTGTCATGAAGCTATTTTGTATGTGGCCGGCACAGAGAGAACATCAAACATTTGGCAAAGCTCACGGACAACATCCAGGTGCCAGTGGCTCAAGCCAGCATCCTGTGGCTGAGCAGTGAGTACTATGAACCTGTCCCCAAGATTGCACCTGATGACTCAAGCAAAATGGCCAAGCCCTTCACGGCAGAGGACGCCATCCACCCTGCACCTGAGCTCTACCCGATCAACGCTAAGCAGACCAATCTGCTGACCCAATACATGCTAAGTTGGGCCAAGTACAATCAGAACTGTGATAACCATGCCTACTTCAGCCAGCAGCTTTTGTCCCTTCTGAGCAGGGTGGGGCCCTCAGCCCCAGGCTTGAAGTCATCCTGCAAAGAATGAGACCACTTCCAGCTACACTCACAGTCCTACCTGCTCAATGCCAAGGCCACAGACCAGCAGGACCTCTCAGGCTGGCCAGAGGAAGCACAACATAGAGGTAAGTGGACTAAGGCCTTGAATTTCAAGAAGAAGGAGAGGAGAAACCCCGCTTGAGGACGAGGAGAACGGGAGGAGCACTGAGCGTGAACAGGGCGAGGAAGCAGGTGAGAAGAGGAAGAGGAAGAACGTGCCAGAGGCCCAGGGAGAAGGCCCAGCCTCAGATTCGGGCAGTAGTTCCAGTCGTAGCTCATGGAGTCGGAGGGGAAGCAGGTGGAAGCAAAACTGGCCCTGCTGCCAAGAAAACATCACCCCGCCCAGTGTCCAGCCTGGGCAGCCCCTCGTGGGTGTGTCCAGCAGTCTGGCTGCTGACCTGGATAGCCTGACACTCACAGACTCTTTCGTGGTGCCCTCCTGCTGCGTCCCCTATGGGGTATTGGGGGTCAGGGGCTGCTGTACCCGTAGCTGGTGAGGGCATGGCCTGCGCTTCACCTCCAGCAGCCTCCCGTTCTCCACACGCCCCACGTGGTGTCATGCACACCCACTTCTCCAGCAATTCTGCCGCCCTCGCTGAGGGCCTCCTTGTTGGGACCCCTAACCTGCCTGCAGGCATCAGCATCCAGGAATTTCCTGAAAGAGAGTCCTTGGCAACAGGAGAATCTGCCACTGCTGTGATGGGCATTGATTTCTGTGACTCAACCTAGACAACCATCTTCCGGCTGTGTATTCAAACCTAACAGGTCCCTGTCTGGTCTCCATGCAGGTGCCCCCTGGGGAGCCGATGGCCCTGTTGTTCACGAGAATGAGTTAAAGAAGGAATGGGAACAGCTAATGACAGGAATGAGATCACAGACACCTGTCAGAGTGACCACACTGTGGTGCAGAAAGTGACTGCCACTGCTAACTTGGGTCGGGGCCCTGTGTGGGACATCTGATGGGAACAGGTTTTCAGGGGGGACCCTGACCAGGGGAAGTCTGGCCCTGCTGACCTCAGATGCCCAGCACTGGAGCTGCCCATTAACTGTAAGAAGGTGGTAATGGGCACCCACCCTGCTGGTGAAGGACATGACCCACTAGCTCCCAAGCTGTGACCTCACTGATCCCACCTGTCCCTCCCTAATGACATCTAGGCTGTTAGCCCCCCTCTCTCTCTTTCCATCTTATATCACACTCCACGTCCCGATAGCACCCAGAGGGACCTCTCTCTGGTCACCACCAGTCTCTCCCCATGGGTCCCTCAGTGATCTGCACACCGGGAGGTAGCAGCTGTTCCTTTCAGCCCTCCCAGCTTCTGTAGCTATTTATGTAGCAAAATCTCAATAAAATGTCTTCTTCCTAATCCAGTGGTACCTTGGTACTCATTGTTAATTTGTTCCAAACTCGTGATGAGTGCCGAAACCCATGAGTACTGAATGGTGAAGCATTTTGTCTTGCAGGCAGCAGCGTGACTCACTCAAGTTCCAGCCAGAGCGAGGAGTCACGAGCAATTGTCTAGGGTGGAAACATTTTTTTTCCTAGTCAAAATGTGACACGTACAGGGTTTGACAAGCTCTGAAGCCAATGTGTACCGAGGCATGACTGTACATATACTAGGCATAATGTATATGATAGGTGTTAACTAGATTTAATGTGATCATTTTGCAACATACAAATATCAAATCATAACATTGTACACCTGAAACTAATGTTATATGTAAGTTACAACTCAATTAAAATAAATAAATAGATAAGTGAATAAATAAATAAAATGTTAATCCTGGAGCTCTAGCCCGGGAACATTAAATCAGAATATCTGGGAATGAGCCTAGAAATCTTCATTTTAAAGGTGCCCAAGATGATTTTAAAGCACAAAGGTTAAAAACAGCTAAGATCCTTGCCCTGGCTGGTGTAGCTCAGTGGATTGAGCGCGGGCTGGGAACCAAAGGGTCCCGGTTTGATTCCCAGTCAGGGCACATGCCTGGGTTGCGGGCCAGGTCCCCAGTGAGGGCCATGTGAGAGGCAGCCATATATTGCTGTTTCTCCCTCTCTTTCTCCCTCCCTTCCTCTCTCTCTGAAAATAAATAAATAAAATCCTTAAAAAAAAATAAAAAAAAATAAAAACAGCTAAGATCTGACTCTTGGTTTAGCTGTCGTCCTTTCTGCCCTGGGCTCTTCCACATCATACCAGCCCTTCAGAAGGGACCTGGTAGGCTGGGACTGAGGTGCCAAAAGAAATTACCTAAAAGCAAATGAACTGAAATCTCTGAAGCCTGCTTATTTTATAGTTGATAACAGTCAACCAAAGGAGTATCTACTGAAACACAATCCAGGAGAAGCTATTCTGAAAACTCAAGGAAGAGTGGAATTTCTGACCTTAAGGGGTTTAAAATCTGATAAGAGACAAAGCTACTCATAGAAGTTATGTGAATAGAAAAAAATCAAACCATCCTTTACTTGGGTGATTGTCTTGACTCTTACCTCTACTTGACTGCCTCTACTTTTACCTCTACTTGATATAAAAACTCTGTATAAATTCTTCTAACCTCTAGTCTAGGCTCTCCATTAAATATTCTAAATGCATAACCATAATATAGTCTAGATTTTCTAGTGTCTAGGAATTTCTTTTATCTATTCTGTATATAAACATTATATTCTGAAATTTCAAGGTATGTTTCATTGCTAACAATGCGGATCATTTTCTCAAATTATTAAAATATTTTAAAAATTCTATCACTTTGAAATCTTCTACTGCCTTTGTACTCAAAAGTAATACAAGGCAGCTGTTACTTTATTTCTTCTTTTACTAATTTGAAGTCATAAACTGAGACCGTGTATATCCTGGAATCCTAGAGATAGTTAAAACTTGGCCCCTATTCTCATGGACCACAGCATAAGGGATAAAGCAAATATATAAACGATCGTGTGCCTCAGTTTGGGGGGTGGAGGAAATGTTCACTATATAGAATATGTCTTGTCCCCTTTGCTTGGCAGGTAATGACGGTTTTAGAATGCCTGAAAAGAAGTGACCACACAGTAGGCAGTTCTGTGTAAGCTGGGTGGAGAGGGCCCACCCGTTTGAAACCAGCAAGGCTATGAGTAGACAACAGATAAGGCAAGAAATCTTATTTTAGCAATGAGGAGGTGAAGGGCTTATAATGATCCACTCAGTGAAAAGAATGAGCTCCTTAAATAGTCACTATCTGACACGGTTTTTCCATTTGATAACTAAATTAACTGTGACACAATAGGATTTAGGGCATGGGTGAGGGGGGAAGGCAGGAGAGCTCTCAACACAGAACAAAAGTAGGGCTAGAGAACAGAGTGGCCTTGCTCACCCACTGGAGAGATGTCATTTGCGAACGAAAGTGCCCATCAGAGAATTTTCAGCAGGGGATCCTGGGAGGCCCTCATTTGTCACCCAGGCTCCTACTCCTGGCTGTGGCAGGAGTCTCAGATGCTAATTGCCACCACGAGTCCCTAAATTTACGCACCGAATGCTGTGACATAATCCTGGAGAAAGACAGGGAGATTGGGGAAGACAGATCTCTTCGGTCTCACTGTGAGAGTAGAGAGAAGCAAACCCAAAGCGAACCTGACAACTTCCCCTTTAATTGATTTAAATTAGGAATTCCTCCAACTTCCAAACTGTTTTCTAATTAAGTTCGATATGAATGATGGGCCATCTTGTAGATGGTTGAAAGGTGAGTTTTCTCAAATAATAATGAAGCAGGAATGTGATCTAGTTTTGTGAAAGAGTCATCCATGCTATTCAGATGACATCTTTCAACATTTTGGGGGGCGGTGATTAGCTTATTTTAGGTTTTAATAAAACAATAAATCCCACTCAAAAAAAAAAGCCTCCCAAATGCTAAGGCTCATCTTTAAAATAACTGTAATGAGATTTATTTTTATTCATTTTAATAATTTATATGTGCTCATGAAAAAATATTTGGCATATAGAAAATAGAAAAATGGGGTAAAGAGCACCCATAATATCAGATCTAGTCACTGATAAAAATTAAGCTTTTCAATATACTTCTCTCATGCTTTATATTTTAACCTGTGCATAACTTTAGGATCATACTAAATATTGTATATATAAAGTATATTATCTTGTCACGTAATATAAAGCAAACTTGCTCCCATGAAATTACAATATTTGAAAACATAAATTTAAGTCTTGCATGTTATTTCTTCATATAAATCATGCATAATTTGTCCATTTCTGTCCTTTTGATCATAAATGCCATTCCCAAGGTGTTCAGTATTTTGGATAAGGCTATGTAATGTGGATATTAATGTGGATATTTTAACTTTATATTTTTTATTTGTTGACTTCTCAAGATGACTTTTCAGTTTATAGTAAAATAAAATAAGATGACAATATAGTAAGACTCAGAATAAATTTGAAGTATACATATAACATGACATATTAGTAATAACAATATTTTCCCGTGCTAGAAAGGTGAATAAACACAATACAGTTCTCATTCTATATCTCTCTCGGAATCCTTTCATACATATATCGTTCCAAGAGGGATTTTCACTTTTATTTACTTTCAACATTCTGACCTTAGTTTCCTTGATTACAAAATAAGGTCCCTATTTCCTATGGCATTGCATCTTTGTGTGGATTACAAGATAATTATATGTAAATTAAATATCATAATGCCTAGCATTTGGTAGATGCTCATTAAAATGTATTTCTACCAGGTTACCTTTCTCTTAATTGATACAAATTATGCATGGCATAATCTATCATTTTTCAGTCGGACAACAGAACCATCTATTGTTTTAGCATTTGAGAGAAAATGGGAAAACCTAAGAAAGTCTCCATTTTGGAAGCTTAAAAGGGATCAATAGACTTATTTTCCTCAACAATGCCCCCTTTTTAGAGATCAATTCAGTGAGATGCAGAAGAGAATCTCTCTTCTGATCATTTTGGAAGGGCAGTGTCAGCTGTACTTTTTAAACACATGGCGAGCAGAGAGAATAGGGATGACATTTTAGTGCCTACACCTTGGAACCCAATGGAATGTCCGAAGCAAATGCAGAGGGGCCTGTTAAACACATCTCACAAACCAAGCCTCTGTGAGATTTCTACAGGACTGTGAAGCTGTTGGGATTTGTTTAGCTAATGGACTCTAACTTGTCAAAATTTTAACCCAGGCTACTTTTGCTACATGTTAAAGAATTCATAATATTTCTTTTATTATTTGTTTCCTGTGCTTGAAAAGATGGTTTTGCATGAATATTTATCATTCAATAACATAAGGGCATTTATCCACCTTTGACCCTCCATTCTCCCCGACCCCAGTTTAGCTGTATGTTGCTATTCTAGCAGACTACCTTGGTCCTCTATTACTTGGAGTTCATTACTTCTTCCAGGGTGAGTGAAGCACACAGGTATTGAGGAAGCAAACTGGAGGTAAAGAGGAGAGAACATCATTTGTCAGTTGGGAGAATAAGGTAAAGTTGTTGAAATGGTTGAACATTTATGGAAGTACTTTGCTAAGAAGTTGGGTTATATTACCTTACTCAGTGTCCATTATAGTTTTACAAGAAAGTAATTATTTTCATATCCATTTTGCAAATGAGGAAACTGAGCCTTAACAAGGTTAACTAACTTCATAAATGAACACCACTGGCATGTTTCCAGTAAACCCCGGCTATTCACTGAAAATAATGGCCATGAGACAGCTCTATAAAGTTTCTTGAAAGAACCTGTAAGGTTCTTGGGTTTTCATTTTATAGATGAGGACACCAAACTGAGGGAAATTAATGAACTTCCTTCAGTTCACATAGCTAAGTAACATACATGGATTTCATCACAGATACCTACATTTGATCTTAAATCTATTCCATAGTTCTTGACTCCATAATGTATCTTCTATGGTACTTGTCTGTTACTGGGTATAATAAGTGATATGAAAATAATAAAATGTGGTCCTTCCCCTCAATATGCTTATTCTTATCCGGAGGAATACATTTGATATTAAAAATGTCTAGTGTATAGAGTGATAATGGTCACCAGATAAAAACAACAGAGAACTAGGAGATAGGACGGGAGGGGAAGGGTTTGAAAGACCTGGATAAGGAATGGATTGGTCTCCGGCCCCCACTGTAGAAGAATGATGCTCTTAACTTGGCCCACAGGGATACAACACAATTTGAATAGTTTCCACCTATTAAGAGATTAGAATAATATGGATAATAGTTGTTCTGAAATTTACCTTAGGCTTATTTTTTTAAAAAAGGATTTGCTGAAAACACTCAGTTAAAAAAACAAAAACGACCATGATGGGTCTTCATGTATTTGATATTTTTAATTACTTGGAGGAACATTTAAAATAATTTGCATATTATATTTTTTCAATATAGAAATTACTTTTGAAAAAAATGCTAATTATATGATAACTCTAAGAAATGCAGTTTGAATGATCCCCTGTTAATAGGATTTTACTTTCCTGATTATACTAACTTGTACTTTTGAAAGGATAAAATTTGGGGAGTTATTCAGGCCTGTTTAATTTCTGTCTCTTCTACTTACTTGCTTTGTCTGTAAATCTTCTGAAACTATTTTTTCATTTGCAAAAAAAGGAAGGCTTCATATTCTGGGGATTAGTGGATTAAATCCAATTATATATAAAAAGTAGGCTGGTTTCTCATATCTAGCAGACACTTAGCTAATGTTTACTTCCTCTTCTTTAGGTAAAATGCCTGCTACTATGCCTGGGATGGAATGCTTATCCAAAATCATACCCCCCCATGTCTCCCACTATTAAGAGGTAGTTAATGGATAACTGATTGTATTTCTTTAGTTGTTACAGGTCTGATTTCCAAGCAGAGGCTGAAGAGCACTTTCTTCCCCTTTCTGCCCTCATTATCATCAGGAAAAGGACAAAAAAGTTTCCTCGTTCTCTCCTCACTGTGTCAGCTGTGAACTGTAAGCAGCACCAGCCATAGACCAAACAAAACACACACCAGCAGTGATTTGTAAATAATGGAAGTTATCACTGTAATTAAAGACCAGCTCAGCCATGAAGGCACCGGTTCTAAGTTTAACGAATAAATGAGGCAGTCGGCTAATATTTAACTTTAATTTCCTGGCAAGCAGAATGTAAGTAGCTTTTAAAACTTCATTGGAGAAGAGTGAATGTTGGACATATTTATCTTAGGGCAAGAAAAATAAAACTATTGAGAGAAACGATAAAAACTACCTGTAGGGACAGAAGGACAGAGGAAGATACTTGGGCCAAAAATGGAGGTGACCTGGAAATCCACTGGTGTTGTGATTTGGCAGAAGTTTAAGGAGGGAAGAAATAATCCCTTGAGTGTTCTTGGACTTTTGAGAGAGAATGCTATTTCTGGTCTTTAATGTACTTCTTTACAAAAGAATCATGTAATTGTCAAAATACATGTGTGAGTTGATCTTCCTGGTGTGATTTTGAGTGTCATAGAGTAAGAGCGAAAGAAGAAACGTGAATGAAGATGGAGCAGTGACCTGGTTCTATGCATTTTGTATTTATGTTGATGGCTTGAAGTACATACACTTGAGAAAACAGAGACTCTGATATATTTGACTAATTATTCAAGGTCACAGAGGACTCAGGGTTAAATGCAAAGGTTAGCATCTAGGTGATGGTTTCCCAGTGCACTGCTTTGCCTTGAAGAAAGAGATCAAAGAGAGCTGGTCTAATTCTAATTCTCCATTGGTTCCCCATCTTCCCTTCTCCCTTACAAAGACGTAAGTGCTTACATCACAGAGATCAGGAGCTTCCTAAATGCTTAAAGACAAGAACACCCCTGAAGAGACCCCAACACCCAATCAACAAATGCTCCAGTCGAATAGGTTGAAGGGTCCTTGTAAATTCTGAGAAAAAGTAAGATCTATTTTTTTAGTGAATTTTAAATATAGATACAGTACAGTATTATTTATTAGTGTGATAATCCTGTCCATTATGTCCACATGACTCACTTATTTTTTTTAATTTTCCCAGTTGAATACTTTTTTAAAAATTAAAGGCTTCATATCCCCCGTTTTGATATGCAAGCCAACTTATTGGGTGGGGACTACTTGGTATGACATCAGAGCCTTCCACAGTCTATGGGAGACCTGCTGCCATCCTTCTATGTGTAGCGTAGAACACTGATTTACATGATGCTGCAATGAACATACGTTGCATTCGTATGTTTTCTATGTTGAAACGGTTATTCCACACCAAATCGGCACCCCTCCCGGGCGCAGGTGTGTAGGAGATGCGTTTTGACAACACCCCACAGACGGCCTGAACAGTTTCGCTCAGTGCTGCTTTCTGAACCACCGACGGGGCTGATGTGGCGGCTGCTACAAACAGCCCAGTGGCTTCAGAAATGTTTCAACACGTCAGTGCAATGACCACGTTTTCCGTTATCTGTGGGATGTAAATAGGAGCGCATACCACGCCCATCGCCACAACAGTGCTGGGCTCCTTGCTCCAAGAATGGAAACGTTGTCGGGGTAGATTAATTTGAATAGGAATTAGTGGCTACTCCATAAATTGTTGTTGACAGGCAACATTTTGAGAATCAAATATTCTCAGGTTTCTGTTTGTAACTTAGAGCAATGTCTACATATATTTATACCAATAGCTTGTTCATGTATTCATATTTTATTTAAAGACTCAGCTTTCCGTCATGTGGAGGGTTTTTTAAAAAACCTATTGACTGCTACTATAGGTAAGACACTATGCTGGGTATGTGACATCCTTCAATCAAATTCTTCAGTATCGGTACGGAACACAAACTAGTGTTCTTATTGTGTATTAGAGAAAATGAAAAACAGCAAAGACTAAATAAAGCGTTGCTGCAGGATATATGGAGGTGGTAAGGAATGGAAAAGATACTTCAAAAGTGACTATTATTTATCGTTTCTCTGCTGTATGCCAGGTGCTTCCTAAGGGGCTGTCATATGAGGTCTCCCGCCCTGCACACAGAGATACGCCTTTTAATTAACTGGAATTTGTCTGTTTCTTTTTCATACGCAGAAAAGTCATCAGATAATTATCAGCCTAAGGTATTATGTTGCATTATGATAATCTGGCAACACAGGGAGTGTACAGGAGGAAAAGAACTCTAATAGTTTTTATAGAGATATCTTTTTTAGTTATTAACATTTATGGCTTTACTAGCTGATTGAAGCTTAAACTTGTAAACTTTTTGACTCTTGAAACAGTCTATCAGAAACAGGCATTTTGGAAGGTCCTTTCTAGGCACACAAGAGAGTTTCCGGTGAATTGAAAGCAACTATATTTGCCTGTACCCTAAACTGCTCTAATTTAACTGCCAGAAAAATTGTCAAGGCAGGAGAAAAGTCAGCCATGGACGGACTGGTGATGTTGGCCTCTCTCAGAAATACGCTCCCCATTCAGAGATTAAATCCATCAATTTATTTTTTTAATATTGTTGTTCTATTTTATAAAATTCCAATTTTAGGCCCTCCGCCAAGAGAATAAACGTGTCCTGTTTAGCCATAGGCAATCAGTTCGCGCGTCCTTCATGGGTGGCTTCGTCCCCGTTGTGGCAATCAGGTATCAATTTGAACTTGAATTACAGGCCCAGTGGTGAAAGGTCAGAGTTGTATCCATTTGGCAGTCAATCTTCCCTGCTCAATTCATTCACCTTCGTTAAGCAGGAGGAAAGTTTTATGTCCCTGCTGCTTTGTGTCCTTTCTCAGCACCAACTCTCACCACCCAGGCTCACTCCTATTCCACGCACACCGGCCTGCAAGCATTCTCCATTCACGCGAAAATGTTCATGCGTGAGGCCTCGTTCAATGAAGTCTTTAGCATTGTGACAGTCAAAGAATATTTTTTTTTTATATTATAACAGGTAAATATTTATTGACATAAAAAAATCTAGAGAATATTCTTAGTTTTTCTCAAATAGAAGAATGAGCCTTTGGAAGAGGCAGGGCAGCACAGCAGGGTATGTGCTGAGCATCAAACTAATGTTATCAGGGGACAGGGACAGTGATTGGTGCTCTTTGTCAATTGCCTTATATAACCTTCAAAAATCATTTTTCAAGTTGGTATCAATATTCCTACTTAACAAATAAGAGACTTTTTATGTAAAAGTAAGTTATTGGAACTTGGATAATAGTGAACTAGAATTTGAATGTATCGGGTTGGCCGAAAAGTTGGTTTAGTTTTTTTTTTTTCCCCCCATACAATGGCTCTAGTAGCATGTAATTGTCTTTAACTTCATTTGAAACAATTTTCTTAGAATGTATTGTGACAGCTGTCACATCAGCATGCATTTTAAAAAAGCTTACCAAAATTGGTAAATTTTTGTGCACCCATTTTAATATTGAAGATGGGAGAGAATATGCAACAGTTTCAATGTATTATGCTTTACTATTTCAAGGAATGTAAAAAAGCAACTGAAACAAAAAGAAAAGATTTGTACAGTATATGGAGAAGCAGCTGTGACTGATCAAATGTGTCAAAAGTGGTTTGTGAAGTTTCTTGGTACTGTTGACATTTTGGCTAAATAATTTTTTGATGTGGGGTTGTCTTATGCATTGGAAGGTGTTTATCAGCACCCCTGGCCTCTACCCACTGGAAGCCAATAGCAGGAGATAGCAGGCCTTTTGAGCCAACATACTTAAAATATCCAAATCAATGAAGTCATTGGTGAAAATGAAAAATGTGTCTTTTATCTTACATAAAAAACTAAATGGACTTTTTGGCCAACCCACTATTTCTAGGTTGCTGCAAAAAATATCTTTCAGTTGAATGCAGTGACTCTGGGAAGATGTAAACATAAAATAATAAAATAAAATAAAATAAAATAAAATAAAATAAAATAAAATAAAATAAAATAAAATAAAATAAAATAAAATAAAAAAGAATGAAAGACAAAGATTGTCCTTTACTTCCCCAGAGCTCAAATGCTCCTATTCAGAATAGAGAGTAATGCATCTAGAAGGTTCAAACTCCAAAAGAAGAACCTGATCATCAGATACAGACACAAGGTCCCATCACAATCTTTGTAATCAGGATATTCTTGTACTTTATGTATTTGTGGTGCATATTGTGATGTCCACTTCATACACTGAGATGCTGAATTATCTGATACATAATTGTGTTAAATCTTCTGGATACCCCTTCCTTGTTCCTCAAGATCATCTCTCTGTCCTTCATAATTCTTCCTTGTCTCACAGGTCTGATTTACCTGGATTGCATCAACAAGGCCTCCTTGCCCCCTGGAAGCCACTGGGTACATCCAATGGAGGGCCTGGCTGGACACCCAAGAGTGGGAAGAAATAGGGATCATGGTGTTTCCACTCTTAGCTGGACCTAAGTTTGGAAGCGTATATATGATCCTTTTCCAAAGGCCACCTTTTTTGTTTGGGGTCCCTCTCCTAGTTATCTGTCAGGCCTAAGGATGAGACTCCTGCTATCTCTATACTCAGGGTGATTCGCCGGACTCTGTTCATTTCCTATCATCTTAATGACACTTTTATAAATAGTTCCTTCATGAAACTGCCTTTACTGATTCCTTTTGAGTGTATTGTCCTTGTGTGTGTGTGTGTGTGTGTGCGCGCGCCAGAACCCTAATTCAACTATTACAAAGACCTTAGATGCAGTTGAAGAGAAAAACTTGGAGGCTCTGTTACATTCCTAATAAAACCCTAAGAAAAGAAAAAGATGGATGATGTGATCACCAACGAAGGGAATGCCTCTGGGAAATTATTCTACACAGTTTTCCCTCTTTTCATAAATACAGTGGATATACTGGCATGCTGCTCTCAACGAAAAACATGGGTTCCTTTTAAAAGCCTAATTAAATCTATATTGAACTTCCCATCAGTTAAATATTTTTAACCCCCAATAAATCCCAGTTTCACATTGTCCTAGGGCTTGCACCACATGGTTTTGTGTTTAAAAATAGAGTCCAGCAAATAAAGGTAATAACAGAAAGATCCCAAATATTAACTTGCATCTCTTAGAGAATATTAAAAGAGATCTAATTAATATTTAAAAGCAACCCTTCATCATATATATTTTATTTACACCCAAATTATCTCTCTACCCAACAGTGCCCAAACCATTGAGCTATTCACCATAAAAAGCTTTCCTTAAGTTCCCAGTCCATACAGAGCTTAACTTTTTTCTACCTATTTCTATTTCTTCCTGCTTCTCTATTCTTCTCCTTTCCATTCTTCCTCATTATTCACCTGTTATAAATTTCCTATTACATCACTCAAGATTGTATTCAAAGATGAACTCACTGATGTGGGTGGAGGAAAGAGAAAGATGACTGGAGATAATCTAAATGGAGTTTCTTTTCTCCTTTCGGTGGGGAGTGTGCTGTTGCGTCTGGAGAACATCAGGCATGGCATAAATGCTTCTATGTCATGAGGCTCCTTCATGGAAACACTTGCCACTCAGAAAGGAATGAGACTCAAATTTAAAACCAACGGGCAAAGTAAAACAGTTTTTTACAGAAAGAAAAATTAAAAGTTGACCCCTGGCTGGGTGTCTCAGTTGGCTGAAGCATTGTCCTGGACACCAAAAGGTTGCAGGTTGGATCCCCAGTCAGGGCACATACCTAGGTTGTGAGTTCAAGCCCCTGTCAGAGCACTTACAATAGTCAGCCATTGATGTTCCTCTATCACATGGATGCTTCTGTCTCTCTCTCTCTCTCTTCCTCTCTCTCTAAAATCAACATCCATATCCTCAGGTGAGGATTAAAACAAAAAATTAAAAGTAAAGAAAAATCTCACAAAGCCCAGACATAGCCATTGATAACACTCTGATAATGTGTACTATCAATTATCACATATCATTTCATATATCTGTATATCCTTTGTGTATACATACATGCATATATAACTTCTGCTTTGACCTATCTGTCACTTTATATGCTTCAAAATGAGATTTTTAAAGTTGTTTTAAAAATATTCCATTTAAGGCCTAAAATAGTTTGCCAATTTTCTTTAGATTCAAATAACTATTGGATGTTATTTCAGTTTTTAAACCCTGTAACTGTTACTAAAATTAAACATTCTCCCACATATATGATCACTTCCCTGACAGGTTGCTAGACAAGGGTGTACGAGGTCAAATAGTAGAAAACATTGTCTTCTGATTTACATTACCAAAGGGATTTCTAGAGAGAGGGAGTCCATTCACACTTCCACCAGCAAGATATAGCTAAGTCTGTTTCTCTATAAAATCTGAAGCGATTTATCAAGTGCTAGTTAAATAAGTAAGAAATGGCATATTGTTATTTGCATTTGCATTGGTATGAAGTTTATTATGCATTTCACAAGGTTATTGACTATTTGTATTACCGATGTATGAACTCTACCATTAATATCCTTCGCCTATTTTACTATTGACAAAATTTTTATTAAATTTTATAGTGCTTCAAATTAGGGTATTATTTCCTTGCCATTACTTTTGCATTTTTACATTTTTGCAATTTTCTATTAAGAAGACATTTTTTAGCATTTAACTTTTTACCCAAATATGTTTTTTAAGAATTTTATCATACCCGTTATCAGTTACTATTATTGCTCCGAAATGCGTGTGCTTGTCTGTATTTATATTTTTATAGATGTCATCTGTTTTACATATAAACTTTTTACCAAAGCATTGGTTAAATATGATACAAAATATGAAAGAATATAACTTGATCTCTATGTTTCCCCTAAGTTGTAGAATGATTTCATATCATTTGTTGGATTATCTTTCAATATTCTCATTGATTGTGAAAGTTCTCCCCCTGCTTCTTAAAAATTAATAAGTGCTTCTGTGTATCCCAAAAAAGCCAAAGCCCTGCTTCATTTGTTCCATTGATCGATTTGGCATTCCGCAGCAGCAGGCAGATTCAAGTCCTTTCCATTTATTCCTGCATTCTATAATATGCTTCAGTAAGGTCTGAAATATTTTTCACACATATTCTGCTGCTCAGACTATGCAACTTGCTCTTAACGTTGTATCTCATAAAAAAAAGAAAATCCACACTGTAGACTTGCCATCCCAAAGTTAGTGTGTTTTGGCCTCTCACTGCCCTGGGTTGGGAATCCCTGAAACATGGTCCCTTTGCTCATCAAGGATACTCTCTAATGGAGGTGGCTTAGGGGTAGTTGTGCTCACCAGCAGGTGGGGAATTACAATTGCCTTCTGAGCATAGCCCACCCTTCCTTTTAGGGAAGCTAGAAAGAGCCTACTCATTCGTCAGGTCTTAATCTAAATGGTCATTTCCTCTAGAAGTCCTCAACGCTGTCATAGACTAGGTTAAAAATAGGCTGGATAGCATATTCTCCATATTCTTACTTACAATTACCTATTCAATACCGTTCTTCCAGACTAGACTGGAAGCTCTCTGAGGTCAAGGACCATGTCTGATTTATCTGTATATTAAGTGCATGTGTTTTATTTCTTTATAAAAAAATACCATGACTAGATTTTTCGATAGGGGTAAGCACAGAGATCTATAAGTGAAAAGGAAAATAAACCCATTTTGTTAATACAAATAAATAAAAATAAAATCAATTTGCATCACGCTGACTATATTCTGAAAATAAAAACACGACTTTTTGCACATTTGCATGGCGTCACACCAATTCCAAGAAAATATTTGGGTCTATAAGTGGAGCATATACAATATTAATTCTTGTCTAATTAATTTTATGCAAATATTCTGTAATGGGAGCATTAGGGAATGGGTTGTCTCATTATGTTCACCGCAAATGTTAAAAGGGAATCTACAATGCAAATGCTCTTTCAGAACTCTGAACTGAGTCCAAATGTTCTCTCGGAGGGCAGGACGGAGCAGACGTGCCCTTGATTATGGAGACTCCAATGTGTGGACGTTGAGAAAGAGAAGTGATTTAGGAGTAAATTCACAGCAGACAGATTGCTTCTCACGCCTTTCACTTAGTTCATATGTGAAACAATATCATATCATAAAACAAACCATTAGAAAGCCAGAGAATGGAGAATATGGAAAATAAATTCCTGAACCAGGCCAAGAAACAGGTGTGTGTGTGCATACAATGTATGGAATCCGGATAGCCACTCCTTCTCTCTTCTGCATGTGCTGGACGCATTTAGAAGCACAGAAAGTTCTGAGAAAGGTGTCCCTGGTGTTTTAGGTACAATGACACACTCCAGAGATCCTGTTTTGGGATCCTAAACTAAGAAACCCATCTCTAACCTCGCATTTAGGCAGACATATCTGACCAGTGCAATCTCACAAACATATTTGTCTGTGTTTGTTTTCCAATTGTTACCCTCTGGGCATTCCAGCCTGGAAGTGGAAGTCAGCTTACAAAGATGGTCCAGTGACTGTCAACTTTGGTAAACTCAGTTTAGTAATTCAGTGCCACCGTGACGGGGCAATACCCCACGCCCTAATCTCATACCGACCCGTCTTCTTCCCTCATGGAGCTTTGCACATTGTAACCTTGCTTAAGGCTCTTATCCCCCTCTATTTCTCCCTACTTCTGGGACCCTGTTCCTAATTTCTCCATCTTTGGATTTATAGCTTACTCTGAAACACTGTGTCCCATCTAGTTTCCATTTTTTCTTTTGCTTGCACCTTCTATTTTACACTGTTTGAACCACAGCACTCTCATTTCCTAGTTGCATGAACTTACAAATATCTCTCAAGCCATCTTAACCTCAATTTTACCATCTGTAAAATTGGTAATGTGCAAATTACCCCTTTCTCCCCCACAAAGTCTTGTGTAAACACCTAGGAAATTTGAGGTAGTGGATGAAGAATAAATTTGAATAATTTGCCTCCTTCTCTACTGGAATACTACAACAACACTATCTTAACAAATTCCCCTTTCTTCTTCATTAGTGACCATCCCCATCCCAGGGCCCAGACAGGATGTGGTGGGGATAAAGGAAGGGGGCAAGCAAAAATAGCCTTACGACACATACTCAAAATTCATTAAAAATATAATAAGCACAGAGTGCACCCTGAATCCAGAGACGATAGAAAGGTAGAAATAATAAAACCAAATAAATTTTTTTTAAAAACCGACACTGAAGGTTATCAGTTAAATCTAAAACTGGTTCTTCAATAAAACTAAAAAATAGAATAGTCTCTGCTAAATTTATCAAGGATGGAAGAGAGCAAGAACCGAATTGAACACTGCAAATGAAAAGGGACCCTAAACCCATGGAACATCTTGGTGACTCCGAGAAGATTTCTAAACACAACCTTTTGCTAATCACTTTAAAACATATTTTAATCCCTAAAAACATTTTAAAATTTTCTTTAATAATACAGATTCAATTTTTTAAAATATGTATATGTTTATAATTATTAAAGAAAAATAATAGAAATAATATTCTCACAAAAAACAAATAGCACTAACGCCAAATTGTGGGATAGGTAAAATCTTGTCTCTGCTACCATATTTTGTCCAAACTGGTATTATCAGCAACAACTGAAACTTTGTGTATAGAAATGCAGGCATTGGTCATAGTGAAATTTTGTGGGGAGATGATTTGCATCATCTTAATTAGTCACAGTGAAATTTTGTGGGCGATAGAATAGTGTCCAGTTTAACTCATTTACATTAACTAGTTGCCACTGCCTCTCGCCATGAGAGCCAGGCTAAGTCATCCCAAAACTTAAAAAAACAACCGCCACCTTCTGTTTCATAAAAGATTGAGTGAAGCATTACCTCAACCCTCATAGTAGTTAACATTTAAATGAATAAGAGAAGAAACAGGAAGTGATAACATACTCTCCCGAAGTGAAGGGAATAAGTGTTATTGTAAAATATGTAAATAAATGGAGGGAAATGGAGGAGAGATGTGAGAGACACTACAGGAAGATGAATTTAAGGAAAAATTCCAGAGAGGAGTTTTGATTGATTGCTATGGATTAAATCGTGTCCCTGAAAAATTCCTATGTTGAAGCTTTCACCACCAATATGAGTATTTGGAGACAGGACCTTTAAGAGGTAAGTAAGGTTTAAGAAGATCATAAGAGTGAGACCCTAATCCAGCAGGAAGAGCATCTTGTAAGAGCAGGAAGAGGCCAGAGCTCCTTCTCCTACCCAGGAGAAGCGGCCTCAGGTGGGCACCTGCGTTGCCAGAACTTTGATCCTGGACTTTCCAGCCTCCGGGACTGTGAGAAATAAATTTCTGTTATTTAAGTCACCCAATTCTCTGGCATTTTGTTGTGATAGCTCCCGCTGACTAATAAGTACACCTGTCAAAACTGTCCAAGGTGACAGGAGAAAATGTTTCAAATGACCCTGAGTTCAGGTGGGTCAGAAAGGAGGAGGCACCAAGTTGAGGGAGACGAGAGATGTTCAGAGAGTCCACAGAATATTAAATCTGGAAGAATTCCTAGGAACCCCATTTTCTGCTGCTTCACTTTACAGTAAAGGAATCTAAGACCCAACTTTGCACAAGGTTATACCCAAAGCCAGTGACAGAGTCATGGAAGGCCCTTGCGTGTTCTCCGTGTGGCCAGGGACCCATTTCTCTGGAGAGGCTACAGCGGTGTGGTAGCATCTTCACTGAGAATAACTCTACTCTCCTCTACATTGATGTGAAGTTCTCTCCTCATCGACGCTTCCCAAAACAGCCGGAGGCCTTCATGGAAGCACTTGATTAATTACTAAGAACCATCGAACTCTACAGTGACATCCCCCAGGCAAAGGCAGCCTTTCTGCCTGAAACGCCAATCTCAGTGAAGGTCTGAGACGCGCCGTGTTTCCTGACATTCCGGGTTGCATGGCCCTCCGCCTGGGGAATGATTCAGTGGGAAGAGGGTTGACTTTAACAAATAAGACACAGCTTCCCCACCAGCGAGCCTGCTGTTGCTGTTGTTTCCAATCCTCCGAAGGAGGGATCGTCCATATGCTCACCTACCACTGCCCCAGTACAATATCGAAGAATGAAAAAAAGAAGGGAAAGAAGCGGGAGCCAGTGGAAATAAAGAGCAGGGCTAGCATTAAGACTCGTCAGGCAACAGGGAAAGGCAAGAACTGTACCACAAAGGCAGGGAGCCCTAGGGCCCGCATGCTGCTATGGTAAGGACTGAGTTTCGGTTTCCACTCTTCCCCATGGGACGCCAAGCGTAGTCAGAAAACAGAGCTTTGCAACCACATCTAAGAATCACTTAATGATTCTCAAACTCATAAAAATTGAAACTGATAATAGTAATATGCCATCTGATGATGACACATGGATAATAAGGTGCATCTAACACGTGTATTTATGAACGCATCCGACTTTGCCCCCAGGATGTTGTCTCATTTAGAAATACCCATGAAGGTCTTCAAAGTGTCTAAATCCTCTGTATAGTAATTTTAGAATAACATTAGGGAAACTGGACGTAATAAAAAATAGAGGAAACAAAGTCTATTGATAATGTGACAGTCATGACAATGTGTTAGCTTTATGTCCTGTTGCCGACAAGAAGACTCTGGCCAGCACCTCACTGTATTCATCAAGCTGCACCAGCGCCAAGCTTCCTGTGGTCTGCTCTCAGCCAATGGGAGAGCAGGGAGGAGGCACCTGGTGAGATGAGACACCTTCAGTGACTGAGTTTAGCCTGAGGACGCCCCAGTGACTTTGCTGAAACTCTCTGAGGCCCGTGCGGCAGGCTGAGGTTTTTTCCTGACACAATTACCCTTCCTTCTGTCTCTCGGAGTCATATCTGCATTTTGTTCTGAAGATCCTGCCCATCTTCTCCTGCTCCCTCGCCCAATCCATCCCTTGCATGTCTAATCCTCTCTTGTCTGTTTCTCAGGAACTCAAACAGGTAAGAATATTCAAGAGCCAGTTCAGGATGGCAACACAGGACAATCCTGAACTCACCTCCTCCCACTGATATCTAATCTACAGCTGCACATGGAACAATTTTGTGCAAAAGTAATGGAATGACTCTTTCACATCAAGCAAATCAGAAAAACAAAACACATCGGCGCAGGTAGGAAAGTATGAGACACAATCTCCCCAGAAACCTCACCCCCACACCTCATGGCTGCCCACCATTGGGAGGGAGCTCAGGACTCAGAGCTTCTTCTTGAGAAGCAAAGGGTTTGCACCCCACAATGGGCACCCCAACTATTAAGACCTGCGCCTGAGAGCCGGCCCCCAATGGGGCTTGCGTGCATGGGGCAGGGGAGGGGGTTTGTGTAAACTGAGAAAGGGTCATAAAACGCTGCGCCCAAACCCACTCGCCCCGGGGCTCAGTGCAGAAAACCAGCCTCAGAAAAGGGCTCTGACTTCCTGTCAAAGAGACTCATTTGCTCATTTCCAGGCATTGAGCTGTGGGGCCGGGGCCCGCTGAGATACTCTCCTGAGAGAAAGCATGGTGGACTCCATCCTGCCCTTCTCCTTCTGCCTTGCTAAAGCTGGTGGGAAACATCTCTTTAGCCTTGTTTTCCCCTTCTATTGGTTTCTTTTTCATTTTTGGAGGGTGCTATCTCTGTCCTTCCCCCTCTGCTGCACCCTAGAGTGGGGCATGCCCCAGAGGGAAGCCTCTACACACCTCTGGCATCCCAGGTCTTCCGGCTGCAGCCCAGGGGGCACCCCTGGGTCCCCTGGCTCTGGAGGCCAGGAGTAGGGGTGGGCCATGCCTTCCCTGCCTCTTGAATTACTAAAAGGCATGTTTGATAGACATCAATTATGGGACATTTTCTTAAAATACATAGTCCACAATTTAATCAGAACATGTATTAATTATTTGTTATGTGGCAAGGCATTCCTAGGATTTGTATTTCATAAAGCGCACTTTAGAAAACAATGTTAAAGTAACGTTTCTTAAATGCCAACATTCTTCTTCTGCCTTGTATGTTGTGTTTATGGTAATGCAATTTACTGGTTCACGTACAGATACGAAGTCGCACATGAACTTAAAAGCTGCATCCTTATTGTCATAACATCCTCATACGCCCCAGGATTCAAGGAAGATCCCCGCAGGTAGTAAGAGCTCAATAAATATCTCCTTCCATGGGTTGACTCAATTCTAATTCTTGATCCTATGTGATTAGTTGTTATAAAATCAGCATTAAAACTAATAAGATAATTCAAGAGATACAGCATTCTTAAGAAATGTGTTAATTTTTCCAACTCTTAATATGCATGTATTATAGTTTATTAAATACCCAATGGTTAGGAAAAGCCCCCACTTTTATTAATCATCAGGTATGTACCAAGCCACAGTGAGACAAGATTTTCCTGGCATTGCTGATACTTCACAACACTCTCACCAGACATTTAAATGTATATGTGATTAAATAAATAAACGTATGGCTCAACTACGTTCTGTGGTTTAAATGTGTAAATCAGAAAATATGCACGGTGACAACATGCCATGAAATATTTGCTTCACAAATCAGAACTGTGAATGGTAATCCATAAAAACAAAGATATGCTAAAGTGCCATTCTATAAACGCAGCTTCTGGATTGCCTTTCAATGCCTATTTATTCCGGCTTCATTTCCTCACGTGTCTATCACCTACGCTGCTCACATAACTGAACGGAGCCACACTTCTGTGAACACAGCTTAACACTGTACCTTTTGCCCAGACTGCTGGACCGTTAGCCCCTTTAAAACTTTAACATGTAAGAACAAATGTAACAGAACCAAACACAGTCCTATTGAAAGGATTTAATTATGTCAGCAGCATGGTATTTATTTGTCCCAGTAACCATTAAGAGATGATAGATATTTCTTTTATTAATATGGCATGAACTCGCTGAATAAATGACATTTGGAAAGTAATTAACATCATTTCCACAGTTAATATCTTTTCACATAGCGTGAGGCTTGCGCCTCTTGATCTGCCCTCATGATATGTGACATCCTTATTTTATAACAGATGGACCCTTGCCTCGCAACTTTCTCCTGTTATCGCACTTCCGCAGTCGAATTGTGCGTAGCACAAATGCAGAGGCAAAAGACAGGCTGTTCTAACAGCTATTGAAGACAGTACTCTACGGAGGTTGCAAAGCAATCCCATCGCCTTTTTATGTAAGACCCAAGAATGTTATGGCCAGGAATCAGAATAATTTACCCATTATTTTTGATATTTTAAAACAAACAATATCCTTAGGGGGAAAAATGGTCATTTCCTTATTTCATATCTAATCGCACATGTTGCTGTCTTGTTTCTTTTGAATAATTTACAGGAATTCTGTCTTCTTATAACATAACCTGTAATTTTCCAGGTTTGATAATATCATTCAATAGTAACTATTTTGGGCCAAAATCATCTGTCCATTGCCTTCTGTTAATAATTTACTTTTTAATTGAAACTTTTGGTCATAGCTGAAAGAGAAACTAAACAACCTTGTTCTACGAATTTCTATAATCCATAAACGGTTGGCCAAATCTACTCATGAAAACTCTATTTCAATCGCTGGATTGGTTTTCTAAGTTATGCATATGTCAGTGTTGTGGGTTTTATTCACTTATTTTCTTCATTTAACACTGAGGTCTTACTACTCTAAATCAATTGGCATTTGGTGCTTGGTTCACTGTAGTGAAAAAGACATATGAGCTTCCCATCCTCAGGAGGCTTATATTTGAGAGACATGAAAATATAATTATAACTTGGAATTAATTAACGGGGGGGGGAGGAGCAGGGAAAGGAAATAGGGGTGACCTGTTTAGATAAAAACAGGCAGGCACAGAGATGGTCAGGCAAGACTGGATGACAGTGCAGGTGCCGGGGAACAGGATTGTGGGTGTGAAGGAGGAGCCCGGTGTGTGCTGAGAGCGGGGAGTGCGGCCCAGGGGCAGGGAATCAAGCCAAGGAGGGAGCAGGGACCAGCTCACACAGGATCTTGTAGATCTGCACCATGGTTTACTCAAATAAAACTTAAAGGAATTACCTCGGCAGCCCGCGTTTTCCCTCCCTAAGTCATGTTTAGTTGTGTTAACCATTTCTACTCCAGGGAGCACACGGTGTCTGGGAAAGGATTCTCTCCAGCATCTGCCCGCCGCAGCGCTGTGACTGGGGGATGAGAATGTCGTCACAAGAGGTAGCAGAAATCTCACGTGATCCTTGAAGATCGGTCCTTCATGTCGGCTCGGGGGATGTCTGAACATTGTCCTGTGGCTAAACTGCTCTTTCCACTTAAAAAGCGAAGTGTTTTCTTTTAATATCTTTTAAAATAACATCTTTTTAGAAAAATAGGTTTGTTAATGTCAGGTTTGCCTGTAATAATCCTGTACTTTGGTGTTTATATATGCACACATATACGTGAAAAAAAATAAAGACATGGGAGAAAGGCATGCTAGCATAAATGAGTTGATGGGAAATAAATTAAGATTACATATGTATTTATCTAGCCCAGTCCTAAGCTTATGCTTAGTAAATATTAGTTTATTTCCTTCATCTTTTATGTGGCAGGCACTGGATTAGACACTTTATTTGTATCTTATATAAGACAGTAATTTTATTTTATTTGTCATTCATCCACATAAGAATGGGTGATATCAAATTATTTTCAAGTCTCACAAATAACATAATTTTATACAGGGGTGGGCAAAAGTAGGTTTACAGTTGTAAGTACATGAAACACAGTTTATTCTTATATTATTGTTTATTTATTAATTATTGTCTTTTTCCATGTGAATGACTATAAACCTAGTTTTGTTCACCCCTGTATAAAGGAAAGTATATAGAAGACTGGAAGTATAAGCTAAAATGACATATTTACATAGCAAGATTTTATACGTTTCTACAGGAATTCTATGAACAATTGTATGCCCATAACTTAGATGACTTCCACCATGGCTACGGAGTATTATATAGGGTGGGGCAAAAGCAGTTTTACAATTGTGAGTATGCAAAACGCAAGTTCATGAAGCTATTATAATCATCATAACCTTCAAGTCTTTTCGCACATGAATAACCGTAAACCTGCTTTGCCCCACCTGTACACAGGAGATTTTTACAACAGCCTGGTAAAACAACCGTTTTTTCCCTACCTATCATCTCTTGTCTATTATCTAAGGCAATGGTTCTCAACCTTGGCTGCTTATGAGGATCACCTGGAGGGCCCGTAGCCTCTCTATGACCAGGCCTCTTCTGAGGTCAACCAAACTATCATCTCAGGGTCGGGGACGCCGGCCTGTCTCTTCCGAAAGCTCCCTGGGTGATTTCAGTCAGGCAGGCAAGGCTGAGCAGCTCTGTTCTAGGGCACTCTGTAGAGCGATGTGAGGTTACCTGTAAAGATGCATGTACTTAGCTTTTAAAAAAATGCGTTTCCTTTTTGAAATCCTACTCGGCTCTCCAGTCTTCAGAGCATTAGCAGCTGTGTTGTGAAGCCTTTCCAGTTGACGTACCCTTGGCAATTTAATCCTCTCTGTGCATATCTTGTTTTTTAAAAAATTTATATATTTACTTTTAAAGAGGGGGGAAGGGAGAAAGAGAGGGAGAAAAACATCAGTGTGCAAGATATATATCAATTGGTTGCCTCTCAAACACCCCCAGCTGGGGACCTGGCCCACAACCCAGGCAAGTGCCCAACTGGGAATCAACCTTTCCATTTGCAGGCCAGTGCTCAGTCCACTGAGCCACACCAGCCAGGGCTCTGTGCATATCTTCATTGTAGCTCTTATAGAACTAGCCATCGATAATGGAAGGGAAAATGAAATACTAGACTCTGCATCTAGAAGGTAAGTTCTTTCAAGTCTCTTGAGGGCAGGGAGCTAGAGAGATAAATAGATTGATAAGCAGATAGAGGTATACAGATGAATTATCTGTGAAGTAAATGTACAGTTTGATATTCTCCTGAAATTTAACTAAATTGATTTTGAATTCAACAAACATTTTATATAAATGTATACATTTCCTTAAAAACGAATGAAGGAACTTTGTCTCTTAAACATAATGATGCTCAATAAATATGCGATGATCATTTTTATGGCACCAGTCATTTTAGAATATATTTCACTGCACATTAAATGCTAAGAATTATAACTTATTCATTGTTTCAGAAAAATTGTTCAGACAGGGAGACTAGGTGGTGACCTTGTAATACAGATGCTTTTCTTACAGGAACTGGAGAAAGGAGTAGGTTTTGAAAAGAAAGTGGTGTATGGAGTTTAATTGGGAAACATAGATTCTATGTTGAAATATGACAATCACTCGCTGGTTATTTTCTCTTTCTGCATCTGTTTCTTTCTCTGCATTTATGTTTTCACGAGACTTGGAATTGAAGTCCCATAAGCAACATTCTCCACCATCTCCTTCAATAGAAAAATATTTGTTGATATTGATTCTGTGCAACTGCAGTTTGATAACAACACATGCAAGTCCATGACCAAACCTTCTCTCCCCATAGAGTGCATCGCTAATGTTGCAGGAAAACAGCCTCTGTGTCAACGACAACATTACCTTGGAGTTTGTATCGGGTAGGACAGAGAAAGGAGAGAGCTGGGACATGCCCACACATAATGCCCTCAAAGCCTTCCCTTTCCCTTGTCGCTCCCGTGGTGACTTCTATATGATTAAGATTTTTAAGAATGCTAAAAATGTTTTAAAAATTGCAAAGAAAGCATGAAACTAAATGTGAAAATCACTGACAAAGTTTTTTTTTAAATAAATATTTTACAGGCAGTGGTATATGCCTATTGAGCACTTGGAATTTGGCTCACTCAACGGAGACTAAATTTTTAATTTCATTTACTATTAATTAATGTGAATTATAAGACTCATGTGGCTAGGGCAGCCATATTGGACAGTGCAGGTTTTGACCCTGGCCTCACTTTGAACTCCTTTGGAGACAGGGAAGTCACTGCATAGGAAACACCCAATCCATTACTGGATACCTGTGAGGTACCTGCAGTGATCGGCTTTGTTTTAGAAGGAAAAAAAGAAAGCCTCCTTATCGTTTCCTCTAATTAATTTTAGCAGAATCTGCTGGAACCACATGAAGAAATTCAAAGACTGTCCTTTGACATTGCAGCTCTCCTAATTAATTTCCTAATCTACTATTTTATTCAATAGATCCTTTTTATCAAGCATTTCTCTAGTTTTATGTTAGGGTCTAGTCTGGTGGACTCTAGCATGTAATGCGGCAGATGTGGATTGCAAAGCCAGCTGCTCCATTTGCTTACAAACGTTCCCAGAAAAATTCAACCCTAGTTTTATCTTTTGTGAAATAGATATAACAGTAACTATCTCATATTTTGTTGCCAAGGAATAATAAATATACTATCACAGTAACTAGTATGTAATAGAGAGTGAAATTGTAATTCTCTCCTATTTGTAAGATCTTCTAGTTCTGTCTTATTGGCTTATATCCCTCCTGAAGTTTGATACATAATACAAGTTAGAACACAGTGTTTCCTGTGTACTTTTATAAGAATTTGACCATAGGCACAAAAGATAACTTTCTAAATATTTGACCTGACGCACTGATATGATTTTGGGAAAAATATTTAACTGTTCTTTCCCCTCAGTAAAAGACAGAAAGGGAATTGCAGTGGTAACAAGTTCGATATTACTAAACTTTCACAGAGAACAGGCATTGTAGGATTTATTGAAGTCATCTTGTCTACCACATTCTTGAGTTACTTGTTCCTGACTGCAATCATTTATTTTCTACAGGATCCCCACTGTTACTGAGGGGGAAAATGCAGTTTTATATCAATACACCACAGACAGCTTATTCACTTGCCTCCCAGAAATTGTTCATTACTTCTAAGAGGACGAAATGGCTGAAAAGATGTGTAGGTTTCCCCAGATGTCGTTTTTAAAACTACAAACTGCTCCACCTGGACATAAAAGTACACATAAAAAAAAAAGGGTAGAAATGGAATGCTTTTGAAGTGAAGGACAAGTATATATCTTCAGCCACATCTGTGACTGCACAGCTAAGTTTAAGCATGAAAGAAGGAAGAAAGAAAGGAAGAAGGAAGAAGAAGGAAGGAAGGAAGGAAGGAAGGAAGGAAGGAAGGAAGGAAGGAAGGAAGGAAGGAAAGAAGGAGAAAACATATATATATGTTAAGAAGTATGCTACACTCCAAAAGAACTATGTGAGTTTTCTACCTTATTTTACAAGCAGAAATTGGAGAAGTATGTGAGGGAATGGACATTTAGGTTATAGGAGAATGGTGGATGAAACGTAAGAATATTTTCTGCACTAAATTACTTTTGTACCTTTGTTCAAGATCCATCAATCGGCTTGTACGGCTTGGTATTGGATCCTGGCAGTAGCATGATTCTCTCTGTGTCTCGACGCTGACACCACCTTGTTCTGATTTCTGCTTTGAATTGAGGAAGTGTACGTCTCCCACATTTGTTTTCATTCACAGTTGTGCTGGGTGGTCTAGGTTCTTTGCGTTTCCATATGGGTTTTAGAAGCAACCTTTTGTTTTCTGTGAAAACACTGTTGGGATTTTGAATGAGATTATGTTGACTGTATAATAAAGTTAAGGACCATTGGAGCCTTCTGATCTGCAAATATGGCATATCTCTCCTTTAATTGAGTTGTTTTTTTTTCCTTTCAAAAATGTTTTGTCGTTTTCCATTTACTGGAATTGCATGCGGCTTGTCAGTTTTATTGCTGAGTATTTTTTATATTGGTCCAGCACAAATAAGGCCCCTTTTTAATTACAAAATCATAAGCATGCAGTTCTGTAACATAACAATATTACACTCAAGCATACCATATAACATTTTAGGTGAAACATTTAAATTAAAACTATAAATTATTACACCCCTATTATCACTCTACTAACCACACTCAAACAGGTGTTACTTCTGCCAGACCCTGTATTTCATGTGATTATAAGAGGTATTTTTATTTTAAATTTCTGATATTTCTTTATCAATATAAGAAATACAATTGATTTTTGTATTGTATCTTATATACTAAAATGCTTCTAAATTACTTTATTGGTCCTAGAATTTGCCTTTTGAAACTTCTTAGGATTTCTTCCTTATAAGATTATGCTGTCTGCTAATAAAAAATTTTACATTTCTTATCCAGTCTTGACAATTTTTTTCACATATTATTACACTGAAGAAAATCTGAGTACAGTATTGAATAGAAGCGGTATGAGTCTTCAGTCTTGTTTTGTGGCTGATCTTAGGGACAAAAGCATTCCGTCTTTGACTGTTAAATTATGTTATCTGTAGGTGGTTTTCAGGATGTACATTATCTGATTAAGGTGATTTTTTATTATTCCTAGTTTATGTAGGTATCCTGACACCAATATATGTTAGATTTTGTCAAATGCTTTCCTGTATCATTGAAATGATATGATTCTATTTTATCTCCTTTGTTGGCCTATTAGTTATAGTTCTATTTTGTTTTATTTTAGTGTTTAATTTAGGGTTTGTAGTATACCACTTCACTTTCAGTATAAGCATCTTAAAAATACACATCCATTTCCCAGCCGACCCTCAAGTTTTGCTTTACTATTTTCATACATGTTAGATCATCACGTGTTAGAAACACCATGGTTTGTTACTAGTTTTGCTTTAAAGAGTCAGTTATTTTTTTAATAAATTTAAATAATTAAAAAAGCCT